>SNQJ01S0043184.1:28606-62579 GCA_010110895.2 Picea sitchensis | reverse complement strand
TTCATTAGTTTACTTGCCATATGCTAGAACCATGTTTTAATTTCTGTTTTTAAGCATTTTCTTTCTTGCACTTTGAATTGTTAAGATAGATATAACATAGTTTGACTTTATGCAGTTCCTTTCCTAGAATTAGATTGCAATTAAATTTCTTAGTTAATGATTGAATTTAATTATAAAGTTTGTTTACATAGCATAGAAGTACAATTCTGATCTCGTTATATTGTTGATGGTTAATAATTTCATGAATATGTAGGGTAATTAACATTGTTTCCGTAATGGCTAAATTCTCACTGGATTGTTTAATCCATACCTTTCACTTTGCTTTTGATATCAATGTAGAGCTTATACCGCTTGAATTATCCTTTGTTGTCAAGTGCCATCGATATATCATACGACACCAGAGACATTCACACAACCACCAACACTATATTTGAGTTTTCATAGGTTAAAAGATAGTTTCTTGCTTTTGTCGATCAAAAGATAGTTTCTTGCTTTTGTAGATCAAAAGATATAGTTTCTTTCTTTCATAGATCAAAATACAGTTTTATTGCTGCTGTAGGATAGATAGTCTTTTTCTTTGATAGGTTAGAGAGTAGTTTGCTTATCATAGATTAAAGGTTAGTTGTTAGTCCTTCTTGCTTTCAATTAAATAGATTTCCTTTTATGAATTAGAAATAGTTTTGAAGTTTGAATTAAGAAATTGTCCACTTGCCTCTTAGGCTAGATAGTTGTTCAATGAGAAGTTTTAATTAGATTACTTGCAGTAGAAGTTATCTTAGAGTAGTTAGTTTTTTATTTGCTTTAATATGCTAGCTAATTGTTCTGCTTACTTGCTTTAATAGGTTAGCTAGTTGTTTTTCTTATTTGTTTACTTGCTTTAATAGAATAGTTGTTGGCTTGTTTATTTACTTGCTTTCATAGGGTAGTTGCTCATTGAATTTAGGTTGGCAAGTTAAAGTGGTTTGCTTTTGTTATTTGCTTATTGTTATGCTTAAATAGTTGCTTTTCCTTATTGATGAACTAGTTTGCTTCAAATAGGGTTTTCACTTGTTTTCTTAGAACTATCCATCGATCCTTGGTCCAAAAGTAGTTAGGTTACATAGTTTCAAGTTGCTTAGTAGGGTTTTATCATTAGATAGCTTTTCTTGAATAGATTAACCCTTAGATAACCATTTTCTTAGTTAGACTATATTACTTCCAGCCCTTCTATCTTGGCATATATTTTGCTACAACTCTAAGTTTACTTACCCCAGGTTGACAATTTAATTGAGGGTTTTTAGTGTGTTTTTAGTGCATATACAACACCCATCAACCACTTAATATATATACAGTTCATTTTCTGTTAAAAAAATAGAAGATTTAATCGAACAAATTGATTTCTAAAATTATTCAAAAGTGATTTACTATTATTTTCATGATTTAATATATATGGAAGATGTTATCACTATATAAAATTGGAGGATTAATTATTTTGTTAGATTTGACTATAATAGTTTTATTTTTATCAAAATAATTAAAAATTTTAGAAATATTTGAGAATAAATTAAAAAAAAAATTAATCAAACAAATATTTAAAATATTAATCAAACCGAGCAATCATTGATTGAATCATTTAATCAAGTTTGTAAACATGTTTAATCAACATATTGTATCTTCTTATATATAAAGAATTCACCTTGAAAAATGGCTAAACATTATATAATGACATTAAATGATTATGATGACAAAATGACATTAAGTGATTATAACTATAGTTAAACATTATCTATGAAAAAAATTAGACTTAAACTTATGTGACATTTCAAATTTGGTTTAATAAAAGATAATTCATTAATAATGTTAATGATTAACATACATAATACATTTTATAAATCAAACAACATCAACATGATATATAAATACATTATATACATGAATGATAATATCAAAATCAATATTATGTTAGATATACATATCAAATATGGCATCTAAAATTTATACGAGTGATACATCTCAAATTTAATTTAAAAACAAAGAAATAGTTAATAATATAAATAATTAATGTACAAATAATACATTTTATAAATAAAACTACATTGAGATCAACATCAACATGATATGAAAATGCATAATATATATAATGATAATATCAAAATCAAATAGATGTAAAAGTACATCACAATATATAAATAGATACATGTCAACAACTGCTATAAGCTAGGTCGACCACTAGAGCCAGAGGCATCAATACCTTCACCACCAGAGCCAGAGGAATTAGTACCTCCACTACATAATAATGTAGAAAGTAACATCTAAGGAGGAGAAGGTGGTTGATCTATTATTGCTAGAGATAATGGTTGGTCTATTGTTGAAGGAGATGACGATCTTTCAGTTGTCAAAGGATATGGTGGTTGGTTTGTTGGTATAGAAGGAGATGGTAGCCAATATGCACATAATGGAGATGTTGGTTGGTTTGCTCATGGAGGAGATGTTGGTCAGTATCCTCATGGAGGAGATGGTGGTTAGTCTACTTATGTTGGAGAAGATGGAGGTGGTGGAGGAGGAGAAGGTGGAGAATCATTATCACAAATCCGAAGAAGAATATTGATGGGGATCCCTCAACCTCTTGATTAGGTTTACGTATTTGATGACATCACACATCAATAAAATCATATCACGGGGAAGGATCACCCATATAAAGGAAAGCTCATGGTATTACATGATCTCCCTAGCTTCTACATGGACAACTCTTTGGCGATCCATCAATGCACATATCCGACCCATCACCTGTTGACATAATCTACAATTTATTCTACATATCATGATGGGTCTCTACACTTAAGATGGTTCATCAAACTCAACCATATCCTCATCTTGTTGGAGAGGTAGCTCCCCAACATATGTGCCAACATTTACAAAATAGTAGACAATAATAATTAGATAATTTAAACAAGATGTCACAATAAATTACATGTGCATTAAATTGGTTAAAAAAATGTAACTAGATTAATCAAAATATAATGGTAATATTACCTCTCGCATATAGTGGCTCAACCTAGATAAATAAGATGTTTAGATATCTGTAACAATCCATTTCTATGTACGAGTGTTGTACATGATCGATGGTTTTCTCATCCTCACTAGCTAGTAACTCTAATACTTTTGAACTGATTTGCCTACACAACCACTCCTCCCGGCCCCTCTTGGGAAACATTTGACCCACATGCACATACACATGTCAATCATTGGCCTAGAAGGGAGGTAGAATGTTGCTCGAGTGACTAGAAACCTTTTAAAAAATAAAGTAAATAACTCTAAAGCGAATGGGAAGACAATCCTCCCAACAAACACATCACAATAATGATGATCTAGAGTAAAACAACATTGTCACAAAAAAAAATGCAAACCATCTAATTAGTTTGGGCCTCTGAACTAAATCATCTACTTAGTGCATAAGAGAGAAACTAATGCTCTACCCATTAGAGATATAGTGTGCCAATGTCGTGACCATAAGCGATATACACCTAACCTCCTCTACACTAAATGCATGTAAACACAACTGACCACTAGCAACCTAGAAGTCATTAGGGTAAATGTTGTCTGTATTTACATATGTCTACACATATGCCTACTAAACTTCTGTTGCAATTCTAGGTGATAGATTGGGAAACTGAGGAAAATCCTCCCCTCTATTAAACAACCTAATAATGAAATAAATATCCTCCTTTATGGAGTAGTACCACATATTGGGACTGACCCTGAATACCTACCTAGCATGATCCTAATGATGGATCAAATGCATCAACAAGTGCATGTTCCCCTCGAGGGATGTAGCCTCATCATAAAACTTAAGGAGGCCAACATTCCTCAAAAGGACATGCAACTATTTTGTAAGAGGGTAAGGGTACATATCCCTCTCCCTCTTGTTGATCATTTTTTCTGTCAAGGGAAAATGACCAACATTTGAGAGAAAATCTGGTGGGGAATAAGAAAGACTCTCCTTACTTTTATAGAGGTGGTTCTCCTCTCTTGATATATTGTAAGAATATTTGTATGGTTGTAGATGGATGCAATGGATTAGTGCCAAAGAGAAAACCCAAAAACATCTTCCAACAAAAATCTTATTTGGAAGATATATTCATTAATCACATCATCTTTTTCATGGAAATGAAAGTAAATAAATACAACTGAAAGAGATTCATAAAGAGTTTGCTTTCAACATATATTTTTCCTTCCTTTTA
The DNA here is from genome assembly GCA_010110895.2 of Picea sitchensis. Lineage (NCBI taxonomy): Eukaryota > Viridiplantae > Streptophyta > Pinopsida > Pinales > Pinaceae > Picea > Picea sitchensis. Next base: position 58,359 of record SNQJ01S0043184.1, on the reverse strand, counting down.
AAATGTTGTGAAACCAGGATCAACTATGAATTTGAAACATGAAAGAAAACTAAAATGGATAGGTCATCAAATAAATTTAGATGAGTATTGCATTTAAAACTGAAAAATATTACAATGAGCACACTCCAAAAATATCATATACAAAATATCGAAGTCTGAGAAATAATTAAAGTTATGCCCCAAAATATTTCTTTGTGGGAAAAATTAATAGTAATATCCGAAATGAAATAAGATTAAAAATGTTTGAAAGAAGAGGGATGAAATAACCTTAACACGATTTCAATGACAATTACATAAACTTAAAATAAGTTGCATCTACTTTTTACAAGAGGGGATGTTGCTCCCCTAGACCTGAAATATCATGGATAATGTATAGAAGAATATTGAGAGAGTTGAGAAAAAAATAATACGAAGGAGAAAGTCAAGAAGACCGTTGGCGTGCAGGGAATACCCTAGGTTCATAGTATTAACAACCAACAAAACCCTTACACACCGACCCTTTTGGCATCACCTGCAAGCAAGTGAAGTCTCACTTGAGGCATCTAGAGGGGCTGCAGGAACAACGTTTTTGTAGTGATGAGGGGAAAGGAGGTGTTCAATGTGTTCCTACTAACCATATACACTTGAGTGCACTTTCCATTAGTTAGCATTTACTGATCATACAACATACCCTGTGGGAAACATTACTTACTTAACATTCATTCATTGATTAGTTCTCTCAGTGTGTGACATTATGATAGCATACATTCAGAATACTAAACCTTTATTATCATTGCACACTATTCATGTTCATCAGATCACATTCATCATAAGCACAACACATAAAGCATCATAATAAGACACAATGGTTACGTGGTTCAATCCAATCTGGGCAACTTCCACAATGACTGGCTTCTTGTATTAGTCATTCAAAATCCTTCTTATAGTTGTGCACTGCACTTACAAAAAGATGCATCAACGATCATTACTCAAATCTACCTCTGTTGTTTTGCTGTAGTGCGAGCCTTCCTCCCGATCCCTCATCCATACATCATTTCATCGACTTCTCAACATATCATAACTCATTTCTCCATGATGGAATCCTCTACCCAAAATTGTTACTAAGTGGACAAACTGTCCCAAAAAGCCTAATGGTTCGTAACCATTTTTCGCCTCTCGTGCGCTGCTCCGTCACTTTTCCTTCTGTTGCATGCTTTGACTCCTCAGAATCCACTCTGCATCACATGCTTCAGTCCAAATTCTAACTGATTATTTATCATTCTGATGCAGATCCCAAAATTTTCAGAACTGATCCAAAATTTCTATCCAACAGACCCCCAACACTCACCTATGGCTCATCCCGAGCCACTCAAGCATGTTTCCGGTTCATCATGAAATTTTCAAATGTTTATTTCGCTGTTGTAGTCTGCTCTCTGACCCTAATATCCTAAGAAAATATGTGTCAAGTGTTTGTGTATTCATATGTATTTTCAACATTTCGGTACTGTTGTCAATTACTTGCTTGATCATACTTCGAGTGGTGTTCATAGTTGCTGCCACCCTATATACTTCTTCTTGCAATACTTCTATATTTTTTGCGTGATCCTGTTGCTCTTCCCTTAGCTGACTCATTTCTGAATACAAATTTCTTTTTTCTTCCATAGAAGTTACCACCTCTATTGGCAGTAATGTCCCCATTTTTTCCTTAAATTTTTGCGCCTTAGTCTGCACAACTTGTATCTCTTGGCTCAACTATAGAAACTCCACATCTTTAGTCAACTTCATCCATATGCTGGTGTTCTCTGGATACAAATGCACACATAATGCCTCTAGAGTCTTCATATTTTCTATATCTGTGATGTATTCTTGTTCTCTTTTCTCTCTTTCCTCTGGGGGAGTACTCGTTGTCAGTCATGCCTCCAAGTCGACTATCTTTGTGCGGAAGCCTTGAATGATCTCACTTGTCTTATTCACCTGCTCTTCGAATGATCCAGATTTATGAGCGGAATGAAATGAAACCACAAATTTATAATATTAACACAGATACACAGTGAACAATAATAGAGATACAGTAAAACTTGACTTCTATAAAATAAGAAATATGCTAAAATCTCTAAAATGCAGAGTGAAACAAGTTTGCTAGAATGGTGGCAGCTTATCTCTAAGAAGAGATGTGATGACTATGCTCATTCGCAAGAAGATGAGTACAATGATGGTCTGAAGGAATTTTTATAATAAACACGAATGCCAAAACCCTAGACATCCAAAAACCTAACCCTAGGAGATGAAGCACCAAAATTCATGTGGGCCTCGTTGGGGTAGGTTAGTACATCAACTTCCTGGGGTAGTAACTTTTGCAGACGATCTCTGTTTTGAGCGCACGATAGCTCGTTGGAAAGGTATTGACGAGGATATTTATTTAGGGGGATCAATCAGAGCCTTCGACTGTTACTTACGTGCCTGATCACAAAAAATCATCGTTTAGGCCCTTAAAATGGCCCCAGAAGTTTAGGAACTGAAAAACTGCTAAAAATAGCAAGTTGCCAAAAAACTGTTTTAAGCTAGTTGGACAAGGTGGGTGGCCACCGAGATCCTCTTGGATCAATCCTCCCCCCTTAGGAAGCAATGGTATCCATTGGGTTGAGTGACCCCATCAGATTAGGACATTTCTGTTGAATTTGGCCCCGGGTGAGCCACTTGTCTTGGTGCAGGAGCTGCCTTGCTTTGACAACCCGATAAAGATGGATCCGTTGCTGGCTAGTGCCCTTGACTTGTGTGTCCACGATATGATTAGTGTATTTTTGTTCCATGTATTCAGGGTTGAGATCTGTTGGTGTCAATTGTTCTGCTATCTCTGAGGTGTCCAATAATGGTGCGAAATAAGGTCGAAGGAGGTCCACATTGAATACTGGGTGCAAGCCAAGGAATGGGGGAAGGTTGATCTCAAAAGAATTATCACCCACAACCTTTTTGATGGTGTAGGGTCCATAATGAAGTGGATGAAGCTTCCAATGAGGCCCTGTAAGGCATTCTTTCTGCAAGTGCAACCAAACTTTGTCTGCCACCTGAAACTGGTGTGGCAACCGATGTTGATCATGGTGCTACTTGTAGTTGGCATTGGACTTCTGTAAAATATCCTGAAACCATTGGAGAATGTACTGGATCTTCTCAATGAACCAGGTATATTTGTTATCTCCAGTTGGAGCATGCGACGAGTCTGCCTTGCTGGTCGCAAGGGGTAGTGCAATATCCTTAGGATCCAATGGTTGAAATCCCAACCCCACCTGAAAGGGGTTGTGGCCAGTTGAGCTTTGTATGGATCTGTTATAGCTGTGATGAAAATAGGGAATATTCTCATCCCAGGTGTAGGGGGTTTATAGAATTGTACATGTGCAGGATGTACATGATCATCTGGTTGACGACCTCTGTTTGGCTATCCATCTAGGGGTGGAGGGAAGTGGACTTGGTGAGCTTGGTTTCTAGTAGTGAACAAAGGCTCGACTGGAATGTGCTGAGGAACTGACTATCTTGATCTGAGATAATGGTTTGTGGGATCCCAAAGTGTACCCACACTCGTTCAAAGAAGAGTTTAACAGTGGGCTCCGCTGTGATGCAGGTGGCCATAATTGCCATCTTGGAAAAGCGATCAATAACCACAAAAATAAAGTCATTTCACCACTTGGTGGATGGAAGGACCGATACGTAGTCCATTGAGATGGATTTCTAAGGCCTGTCAAGAGTAGGCATAGGAGTGTACATGCATTGTTTCTTAATGGCTGATTTGGCAATAACACAAGCAATGTAGGACCATCTATACTGGTTGACATCTTGTCGAAGTTTCAAACAGTAGAAATGTCACTGCAACATTGCCACTATCTTTTCCATGCCGAAGTGTCCTACCACCCGACTGTAGTGCGCTTCCCAAATCAACTTCACTCGCTTGCTTGATGGAATGCATAGATGACCCAGATGGAACAACAACCCATCCTAAAGATGGAAATTGGTGATAACTGTGTTTGTGCCCAACATCTGGTAGGCGTTGGAGAAGTCAGGATCTGTCTCATAAAGGTGGGGCCATCTAGAGGTCTCGTGGCCACAATAATCGAGCACTATGGTGGGTTACACGATAGAGGTTGGCTGAGGAAATCAATGACTCAATTGGTACTTCCTTTTTTATACTTGATGTTGCGGTGGAACTACTACAAATATGTGGACCACTTCTGATGGCGATCATTCTGCAATTTTACTTGTATCTGCATGAACTGTAGCAACTTATTGTAGATTTTAACCTTGTACAATATTTACTACAAACCAATTTTCAGTAAAAGAACATAAAATATACAATGGAAAATACAAACATTACACATAGATTTTTCCCCTAGAAACCCAAACCGGGAAAACCAACATATTCTATATTCATTCATAGTGATACATTGTTTACAATAAAATATACATATAGGAGTCAATGACATCCAAAACCCTAACCCAATGACTTGTATTAGTCAACAACCCTAATTCCTTAACTGAAAATAGAAAACCATCGGCAAAAAACCATGTGCTGAAAAGCCACCTAAATATGTGACATGTTTCCCGAGGCATAATTTTTTTTTTTTGGGGGGCACTACCCTCAAACCCCTGCATGGGGGGCTTTGCCCCCCTGCACCCCCCAAGGGGAGGCCTAGCGCCCCCCCCTACACGCCTGATGCAACACAAATACACTACTTACTCATGCAAAGAATATAACACATACCCAACAGTTATGACCAATGTGGATGAATGGCTCCTTCCTGAGAATGTAATGCCTCCACTAGCGGTAGGATTGCACAATGGAGTACATTTATTTTTTGTAAGTAGGGTACTTACGAATGACATCTGATAATGTCTCACTATGATAGGCCATGGGGTGGCTGTGCTGAGTGATGAATGCACCCACAACATAGTTTGAAGCATCTGTCTTGATATCAAAGGGCTATTGCAGGCCAGGTAATGAAAGCACTAGGGTGGAGCACAAGCGCTGTTTCAGATCATCAAACGCTTTCTATCAGGACAAGCCCCACATAAATTTTACCTTACCACCACCTCTGGTTATTTGGCTGAGGGCCCATGCAATATTGGAGAATCCCAACATGAACCTTCGATAGAAATTGGCAAGGCCTAAGAATCTTTGAAGCTCAGTGAGCGTGGTTGGGGCTGGCCAATCACGGATGACTTGGATCTTGGATGGATAAAAATGCACACCATGTGAATCAACAATGTAGCCCAGGTATTGGACCCTATCCATGCTGAAGGATCATTTTTGCAAGTTGGCATATAACTTGTGCTATCGGAGAGTGTGCAGAACCTGCTGAATATGATGTAAGTGTTCTGCCCAAGTCTTGCTGTAGACGAGGATGTCACCCAAACACACCACCAAAAAATAATTAGTGAAAGGCCGCAAGATATCGTCCATCATCCTCATGAAAGTTGCTGGGGCATTTGTCAAACCAAAGGGCATGAACAACCATTCAAAAAGACCTTCTTTTGACTTGAAGGCATGTTTCCATACATCTGTTGGTTCCATTGTGACCTGATGGTAGCCAAACTTCAGATCAATCTTACTGAAGTAATTGGCCCCCTTGAGCTGATAAAGGAGATCATCAATTCGGGGAATTGGGTACCGGTTCCTGACTGTGATTTTATTTAGGGCCCGATAATCAATGTAGAGTCGCCAAGTCCTGTCTTTCTTCTGCACTATCACAATTGGGCTTCTACAAGATGATGAGTTGGGTCAGATGTTCCCCTTGTGGAGTAGTTCTTGGATCTGACGCTTGATATCCTCATTTTCTAGGAGAGAGGGATGATAGACTGGCCCACTGGGTAGTGGTGCTCCGGGGGTGAGATCGATTGGATGCTTGACCTGACAGTGTAGAGGTACCTAGTAGGTGATGAGAAGATGTGTTTGTATTCTTCCATGACCTTATCCACTTGCTTCTGCTGCATGAATAGGTTAGCCACAAAGGCCATGGATGTGGCTGCAACCTTTTTCTCACTCTGAGAGCGAATCACGAAGAAGACAAACTTCCCAGTTTGAGAAATGACCTTCCTGCATTGCTTGGAAGAGATCAATGAAATAGCACTAGGTGGGACTACCTTGGGTATCCTGTACAATTTCATGTTCAAAGTAATAATAAAACTGTGAGGCCTAGACTCATATACAACATGGCATTTCCATAAATAAGGTTGGACCAAAAGAACATCACAAACTTCAAGGGGAGAAATATCACACAATACCTCATATTTGAATGGCTTGATGTTGTACGATAGGCAACACTGTTGGCTGACGTGAAGATTGCTTTCTTGACGAAGCCATCCGATGGTGTAGGGATACGGGTGCAGAATTGTCGACTGTGATAACCGCTTGACGACCTCTATTGAGATGAGGTTATTTTGGCTACCACTATCAATGATGAAATGCAACAGAGTGATTTTTACCCACATCTGTGAATGAAAGAGGCACTCTCCTTCCTCTGGCTCATCAGGTTCACTAGGCTAGATCTTGTTGGTAGCAATGATAGCACTGGGTTTCACATCAATGATCCATCTTCCCTTTTTTGGTTCTGACTCAGAGTTGAAACCCACATCCGATTCGAAGGATTTTACCTCAGCCACCAATGACTCCTTTGAGTGACAATCAATAGTGTTATGCTAGGGGCTCTTATGGAAGTCACACCACTTCCCAATATCTTTCTTCATCTTCCCATTGTCTTTCTTTTCTTGCGGCTTGGAATAGTTGTCCTGAGGTTGCCCATATTTTCTATATCTTTTGTTCTTGGGTTGGGGTTACCATTTTGTTGCTTTTGCTGTGAGGAGTTCCCAGACCCAAATGACCACGTCTTTTGTTTCAACTTTTGCTCGATTTTGACGACATATCGATAGGCCGCACCTAAGGATGAGATGTCCAAAAACTCAATTTTTTTCTAGATGTATCTATAAAGACTACCATGGTACTTGAGCACTAGATGTCACTCAGAATATTTGATAACCAGATTGGTGCGCAAGGTATGGAAGACATTCGTGAACTCTGGCATTGTTTGGTCTCTTTCTTGCCGAAGTGTGGTCCATCTTGTATACAAGTCATCATAACTTCCAAATAGATAGTATTGTTCCTTAATAGAATACTTGAAGGGGCCCTAAGTGGGTGCAACTACAAATAATGTGGATCCCTCTATTTCCTTTTTCTCACAGAAAGTCTCCCACCAATTTTTGACATGGGGGACAACCTTGAGGAGAGAAAATGTAATATTTTCTCTATCGGAAATTTGTGGACAGAAAAATACCCTTCTAGAAGGTTTAACCATTTATCTACGACATCGATATCTATTTTACCTTCAAATATAGGAATATCAAAATTGATCTGTACCTTGAAGGGGGTGGCACCTCCGCTTGAGGTGGATGTGTTGCTTGTGGGCAACCATTGAAGGATTTGTACAAAGCTGTCCATCATTTCATTCCTCTCTCGTTCAAGGGATTCCTCGAGCAACATTTTGAAAGGATATGATGTCCCATCGTCTTTATTTTCACATGCCATGGGCGGTTTATTGGGCATGTGAGATCAATTGTCCTCAAGAGAAACAAGCTCGAGACCAAACTCTCTATACCATGACCGTGTCGGGGACATGCATTACAAAAACCACAAGGAGCAGACCGCTCTGATACCACTGATCCATATTTATGAGCGTAATGAAATGAAACCACAGATTTATAATATTAACATAGAGACAAATTGAACAATAACATAGATATAGTAAAAATTGGCTTTTATTAAATAAGAAATATGTTGAAAATTGTAAAATGCAGATTTAAACAATCTTGCTAGAATGGTGGCAACTTATCTGTGAGAAGAGATGTGATGGCTACGCTCATTCACAAGAAGATGAGTACAATGAGGCTTTGAAGGAATTTTTATAATAAACAAGAATTCCAAAACCCTATACATCCAAAAACCTAACCTTAGGAGATGAAGCGCTCAAAGTCACGTGGGCCCTGTTGGGGTAAGTTAGTACATCAACTTCTTGGGGTCGTAACTTTTGCATACGATCTCTATTTTGAGTGCACGATAGCTCGTTGGAAAGGTATTGATGAGGAGATTCATTTAGGGGGATCAAATAAAAACTTTGACCATCATTGAGGTGTCTAATCGCGAAAAATGTTGTTTAGGCCCTCAAAATGGCCACAAAAGTTCATGAACCAAAAAACTGCTAAAAATAGTAAGTCGCCAAAAAAATATTTTGAGCTAGTTGGACAAGGTGGGTGGCCATAGATATCCTCTTGGATCATCGACTTGAGTTTATAATTTTGTCTACACCTTTGGAATGTTCTTATACACCTGCGTGAATGCCTGCTGCATTCATTCTGCCTTTTGTGTTGGCTCATCCCATTCCTGTCTGACTCTTCTATATTTTGTTTGTAAGGATACATGTTCAGATGTCACCTTTTTCAATTCCTGGGATGTCTTCTCTATGCATAGGGTCAGCTCTTATGTTACACTCATTTGTATTTCTTGGAATGATTTCATAGGTAGTTGGGATAACACTAAGTCAATATGACCTAGTGCCCTTGCTTTCATATGTAATTCGACCACAAGGAACTCCATTGCCCCGTATGCTACTTTGATCACTAGTCGTTCACTTGCAAGCTCCAACTCTTGGGAGATCACTGGTCCTACCTCCCCTTTCCTTGTAGTGCTTCCTGGTTAGTCATCTTCTATTCTGTTTGTTTGTGTAAGCTTTGTTGTCTCTAACAAATGTCACAACTCATCCATCTGGTCTTGAATCCTTTTGTGTATCTCCTCTTGTTGAAGTTGCATGCATTAGAATGCTTCATCTGCGACCTCTTTTACTTGGTCACCTATTTGCTCAAAGTCATGTTTTGTGAGGGATTGTATAGTTGTCTCTTTGATCACCTTCTTATTCTTCCTTTGTGGGTTTGTGGGGGTGGTGTCTCTGCCTCTATTGTTTTCCCCTTATATTTCGGATCAATTTCTTTTCTCTTTTCCCCTATGCGTGGTACAATATTTGGTGTAGGGCATGGTGGTGTCTTATCTGCACCATTTCCTTTATCTTCTTCTTCTTTCTCGTCATCATATATCTCTTGAACTTTAGGGTTGGGCTGCATTGGCTACCTTGTTGCCACTGGCTGATCTATGTTTGACAGTGGGATCTTCCAGTATAAATCCCAATTGACCATGATGTGTCCCATCTTCTCTTCCTTTATCCTATACCGAGTGGGAAACCACTATTGGTATGGGTCCTTGATTGCTTGTACATACAATTGGCGGCGCCTAACTTTGAATCTTTCCATTGCTTTGTATGCCCCAACCACTTGTGGTGGTATCCTTAACGACTTCAAAATGCTGTGCCTGATTGTGTCCTTGTATATAAAGAATGCGACATTGTTGTCAATCTGTCACTCTTTATGCATCGTGTGCCATAAATTCTGATAACGTGCAAAAAGGCATGGCTTGTCCTTGACACCCAAAAACTCTATGTCATCCGACTCTCTCCAAGCTGACAGTGTAATAAGAATGAGAAGTCATGTATAATGGAAATTTGTTCCTTTATCTTGTTCTTCCTCACAATCAAGTCAGAACTAGTTGAGCAAGAAAGTCACCCAGTTCATCTGTATTCCCTCGACACACTTCTTTGTTGCTGTTATGACTTCAGTCGACACTTGATATTTTCTGCATTTTCTTAACAACTTGCATGCTAGTACTTGTGTCACGAACCTAATTGTCAGGTCACTTTTTCTTGCAACATTTATGCCACACTGGGCTGTGTGTGTGTGAAATTTATCCTTCATACTCTCTGAGAGAGTCTTCTCATTCTTCTTGTTGAAAAAAAAATGTGTGGGATCCTCCCCTTTCGATGGTGACCCTGTGATGCGCACTATCAAATCAGTGCCAATTGAGACTGGTCTGTTGAGCCATAAATATCCTCCATGCACACATCTCAATAATAGCTTCACACACACATTTATCTCATTACTCCTACCAAAATGTGGGATGTCGAAGAGGTTCAGTAAGCTTGCATTCTATAAACTTGTCACCCATATCTCAGGTTCTATTATGATCATAGATGTTTTTTCATAGGTGTATTGCTGCAAAAACTTTCTCAGTGCTAGCTCCAGGAACTTCTTATCATCAATAATGTCATGGTAAACGTACTTTAGGTGTAGTATCATTACTAACATATCACCATCCACAATGATTCCTTTTGGAATCTATGGCTCTACTAGTTCATACTTGACATCCCTCTACAAGTAGATTGGCTTGGCTGTGTCCTTCCTTGGTGATATGTAGTTGCTGGGAACCTAGGCTCTGAGGATGATTCTCTTAGAGTTTCTTCTGTGACTGGTATTTCTACTTGTTGTCTTCTCTGCTTTTTCGATATTGACGCCGATGTTGTTGCCTTTGGTGGTGCCATTGTCCTCTGTGACACTTTCCTTGCAATCTACTAAGCTCTGTAACTCTACTATGGTTTGGATTTGTAACTTGGATTTGGAAATTGGCTTCTGCAACTTGAATTTTTAATTTCGGCTCTGAAACTCACTCTCTCTCAAATGATAACTGTCAATAACCTTCCCTCATCAACTCCTCGCCTGATTTTATATCCCTTCAACAGTTGTTTCGTGTCTTCACACTGAAGCTTGTTGTCTATTCCACTAGTGTTATGCATTCAATATTTTCCCTAATCCTTCATTAATTCCACATCCTCCACCATATCTTATTTTATATTTGTCAGTGTTACGATATCCGCATTACTTTCCATTATGTCTATGTGTTTTGCGCCATTTCAACATGATGTTTCCTCTTAACTGCATTTTCTTGTCACGTGTCCTCATACATTCTTTTTAATTGGCATATTTAATCATTAAGATTCTTTGTTTGTCACATATCTACGCCTAACTGATCTCTACGCAATCTCCTTGTTCTGTACGATCTCCTTTACTCTATGATTTTTTTTTTTTTTTCCGCGTGGTCGGCTGTCTCTGCAAAATCTCTTATTTCTTTGCGCGGTCTCCTATATTTGGGAAATCTATTCTTTTTCTGCCCAGTCTCTTTGAAAATTGTTGACTTCCTCTGTGCACTCTTCTATATGCATATTTTCCTTCGCGACAAATGTTGATTCAGTCTTCCACTTCCCACTTCTTTGCTACTCCAATTTCTTTCTTTTTCCTCTTTCTTATTTCTCTTTTTCTATCCCTTTATTTCTATGGTACACTATAATACAATTTCTATGGTATACATTCTACGTGCTGAAACTAGTGTGGAGAAGTTCGGTTGTCCCTGTATAGTTTCAACCGAATCCCATTCACAAGTCCTTCTACAACTTCTCCATCTAGTTGTTCCAACTGAACAACACCTACATATGTGAAATGCCTAATCACATAAGGCCCTAACTTATGTGTTCAGAACTTCCCAGGGTGCATCAAGAACTTACTATCATAGAGTAGTATTAAATCTCATGTCTGAAACTTCCTCTGCTTAATGTGTCTGTCATGCCACGGAATCCTGCAACAAATCGGTCTTCCTCCAGTGCCAGTAACTGTGATAGCCTCTCTTCTATTGTGCCATATTTTGTTAATTCGGTCATTGCAGCAATGCATAGGCTTGGTACAATGAATTCCATGGGCATGAATGCTTCCTGCCCATATAATAGCCTAAAGGGTGTATGTCCTATTAGATTCTTGCATGTAGTTTTATAATCCCATAATACTACATGAATTCTTAAGTCCCAATCATCCCTTCCTACATTGCATATCTTTGTCAGTGTGTTCTCTAATATCTTGTTGAAATCTTCGATTGTCTCGTTCACTTGAGGGTGATGAGGCATACTCTTCTGGTGGTGAATCTAGAATTCTTTTGTCAATGTTGCAATATTCTTATTCAAAAAGTGAGTCCCATGATTTCTCATAAGTATTCTGGGACATACAAACCTTGTAACTACATTTTCAAACAAAAAACATGCTGTTATTTTTGCACTGCAATCTGCGACTGGTTCTGCTTCTACCCATCTTGTCAAATAGTTTGTTGCAATGATTATGTACTTGGCTCCTTATATTATTGTGTGTGGATTAACTAGTGCAACAAAGTATATTTCTCATTTATCAAATGCCTGCAATGTGACTTGTGGATTCAAGGGCATCTCATCCCTCTTAGATGGCCTTCCTACTCGCTGGAAAATGTCACAACTCTTACAATACTCCTTGGCATCTTTATGTAACATGGCCACCATAGTCCTGCATGCAATATCTTCTTGGATGTCGCCTTTTCTGCGTAATGACATTATGCTATTCCATCATGCACTTCTTCTAGTTTCATGGGTCTCTCATGTTCTACTACACAACGTCGTAGAATCCCATCTGTGCCTAACTTATAAATATTCCCTGTAATCAACTGGTAGTCTGTTGCTTTAACCATTAGTTGTTTCTTTTGTGCCACTGACATGTCTGATGGGGCCACTCCTGTTCTAAAAAATTCGACAACGTATGCAAAGTAGTCATCCACCATTTGTATTGAGAACAAATGCGCATTAAGTAAACTGTCATCTAAATTCCCTGCATCTTCCCCTTTCAGTATCCATGATAGATGATCTGGTCTTCATTGAGTTCTCCTGGTTTTACAGTGACTTCAAATTCATAGTCTTGGAACAAAAACAACCAAATGAAAATTATCCCCCCCAACACTGGCTTGTTTATAAGATATCTCAGTACATAATGGTCTTTATATATCTTGAAATGAGACCCCAACAAGTAGTGTTTGACCTTATGTAAGGAATAAACCATTTCCAAGCCTTCCCTCTATGTGGCTGTGTAGTTCTTCTCAGCCGTTGACAACTTTTTGCTAGCAAACACAATGGGGTGGTATAATTCACCTTCTCCTGGTTGAGTTAATACCATGCCAAGAGCTATGGATGATTCATCTACATGCACACGTAACTCTTTCTTCCAATCCAGGAATATTAGAATGGCCGTAATCACTAACTTTTGCTTCAATACAAATAGACCTTGCCGACAATCTTCATTCCATTGAAACTTGGCTTCTTTCTTAAACAATTTTTCCATCAGTGCTGTAATCTCTGCATAGCCTTTAATAAAATTCATGTAATAGCCTGTATGACCCAACGTTGCCCTCAATTGTCTCATTGATCCAGGTGGTGGAAATTTAACAATTACAACTATATTTGCTGGATCAACCAATAAACCTTGCTTGCGTACCACATGTCCCAAAAAAATCCCAAAAGGTGCACAAAAAAAACAGTTCTTCATGTTTAATGAAATATGATATTGTCTGCATCTATCAAGCATCAATCGTGAAATTTCAATATGATCCTTCAATAAGATATTCGCAGTCCAGTCATCCAAATATACTTTAAGAAACTTATGAATGAACTCCTTAAAGGCCACAACAACTACTCTGCAAAAGACATCATATGCGTTCTTCAACCCAAATGGCATTACTGTATACTGGTAGCTTCCCCATTATATTGCAAATGTCATCTTATGTCTGTCTTCCTACACAATCTTAATATGATGGTATCCCAAAAATCGATCAGTGAACGAGTAGGCCTCCTGACCTTCAACATTCTCTAATACTTCATCTATAAATGGGGTCAGAAAAGGGTCATCCAAACATGCATCATTCAGTTTTATTAAGTCTACACAAATTCTGATACCTCCTATTTTCTTATCTTGGACCACCATCATGATTATCCATTCTTATTCTACGATGAGCTCGATAATACCAACCTCTATCATTCTGTCAAGTTTTGCTTTGAATTTTTACTTGTGCTTTAGATTCAACCTGTATGGCCTCTGTTTCACTGACTTAGCATATGAATTTAACAAAATCTTCATTTTACCTAATTTTCTAGCAATCCCCTTCATCTCCGAAAAAGTAGTCGAGAATAGATCCTGATATTCTCATAGAAAATCTGTGATTTTCTCAACAGTCTCATCATTCCAATAGTCACTGATATTCACAAACTTAGGGTTTTCTGCCATGCCAATATTCACCTTGCACACTCTTAAAGGTTTCACATATACACCAGTTTCAAGTTTTGGTCCTTCTACTACATGCCCCTCTTCAGTTTTAGGCACCTGCACAATTGTTGGGTCTTCTTCATCTCTGTTTTCTTTAGTAATATGGTAACATTATAGAATTTCACGTATTGTCGTGAATGATTTACACATATTACTTGTGGTTATCATTCCCATTCAGTCATATTCTATAAATATATTACTTCTAATAACTTGTAAGGCTGCATCTACTAATGGTGACTCAGATTCAAAACTATACGTTACCTTGAAATTCTGGGTGAGCTCTTCCCACTCTGCTGTTCCTCTGCATGCCTCTAGTTCTAGGTACCGGTTCTTGGGAACTGTCTCTAGTGTATGTATGAACTTATACATCCAATCCTACTTGGGAACCTGTTTCCAAGTCATAATGCATTGTGTAATATGATCTATTGAACTACTCAATCTTATGTACTTCTACATCATTCCTTCATCTTTTGTTCCAAAACTGATTTGCATTAGCCTTTTAGAGTGCTGCCAATCTGCTATATTCTCCTTATGGGTTGCCCACCATCTTGCAAGGGTTGCTCTGACCACAACATCTAAGGTTAAAAACCTTTTTTTTCCAGGTATCTGCAACTCAAATTCTATTACAAAGGATCTTACATCAGTTAATCCATCAAACCTGGGTGTATCACGTACCTCAGTTCCAATCTAGTGCAAAGAGCGAGTAATGCAAGTGCACCTTCTCATTGATACTTCATACAATCTGCACTACCAATGTTCCAGTCCTTTTTCAGAGTCTGACATAGAAGAAATAATGCTTCTCCAACTAAGCACACCATCAACAGTAGGATTGACATAATCATCCATGCACGTGGTCATGTTATACAAATTATCAATCTATTTTCTGGCAGGTTCCACATATTTTCTGGCTTCCGTAGGGTCTAATGGCACAATGAACTTCAAGTCACCTACTTCAAAAATAATTTATCTTTTCTTCAGGTTAATAATCATCTAATTTTCAAAGGACAAATCCAGACCAAGAAAAGATGGGTATGGATGAGTGTCATCCATGATCTTAATGACTTCAAAGTATGCGATATTGCGCACTCCATCTATATTAAAAGTTACTCCTAGCAGTCTTCCAATCGATACTATTTTATGATGGTTTTCCAATCTTAGCTGAATGAGAGACCAAATCAATTTAGGTTTTCCCATCATTCCCAAGCCTAATATGAAGTTATTCATTCCATATGCTCCTATCTCCGTGCTTAGTCTAAATTCTCTACTGGTCCTCTTTTTGCGTAATACCCTATTTACTGCTCATTGTGCAACATGTACTTCTTTGTCTTGAGTACATTGATCGATCATACCATGCAACCCACTCAAATTTGTCTCATCCTTCATTAACTCCAAACAACTCTTTAGAAAATCTTTCCAAGTCCTTACCTTCTCAAATGACCCTTATGAGATAGTGTGGACGTATACTAATGGCATGTCATATACTGGTAGTTTATCATACAACAGAGGTGCATTCGATGTTGATTCTATCCAATATGGTCCTAATAAATCCTTCCTTCCTTGCTAGTATGTCTCTCTTTCTCTTTGTGGGTTAAATGCTGACACAGGTTCAACTACTTTCCTTACCCATTGCTTGATATTTTCCTTTCTCTTTTCCATCATACCTGCTCCAGTTCTAACTCCTCCATGGGTAACTATTGCTATTCTAGGTTGATCATCATGCCCTTCTGCCGCTATCATCTGGATGGTTAGATTCAGATTCTGGTTTCCTCTTGCCTACCACTTTGCTATTAATTGAGGACAATCTTCGGTTCCATGATCCAATGCTCTGTAGTACATGCATGTCGTGCAAGGATTTTGAAAATCTCTGGCTGGGTGTTCTGGTTGATTGTAGTTATAACAAACGATTGACCCTCTTCCTCCTCTTCCAAATCCTCCTCATCCTCGAACCATGGCGAATCCACCTCTTCCTCCTTGGTTAAAGCCTCTTGGGGTATTGTACTGTGGAACTCCACCCTATACAACAACATTCTCTTCTTGAATCTTGTATGTGTCTCCAGTTCTCTCCGTCATCAAATCAAATGCGTGATAGTCTTTCTCTTCATGTCCTATAGACTTGCAGAAATTACAGAAGAAATTTCTGGGTGTACTCTGGTACTTCTATAGTAGCAAACAAGTAGTCAGATGATGGACCCAAGTCTTACATATTTCACAATATCCCACCCCTATTGGAAATGGGTTTGGTTCTCCTGTATCCATGCACTGCGCAAATGCTAGACACTCATATTTTAGATGGCCTTCTATCTTACATGTTATACACCAAACTTGTTCCCGTTTTTCCTTTCCCTTGGTAATCTCTTTCAACTAAAGATTCAATGCTACTAACTGTACCTGAACCCATGCCATCCCTGTGCTATTTTTTCCCACAGGGGAGGATTCTAGTTTCATCATGATTTCTAATGATTCTGGTTGCAACATGACCTTTTGCTATGTCAACGAGCAATGAATGTGCGACAACAATCCTGCATTAAATCATTCTCTATGTTTCTCATCAGGGATCTGAAATGTTGGCTAACCTTTCATGTATTTAAACCTCTGGTCATAGTCCCAAATTGTACTTGCTTAATTTTCCTTCAGTTCAATGATACACTGGGATTCAGACTTTGGATTTTTAAATTCCTTTAACAACGCCTGTCTAATCTTTGCTAAAGTCCTCGATTTCTCTACTGGGGCAGTAGTATGGTACTTCATATACCACAACAATTTGCAATTTTTGAAATTTGTTTCCAAATACATGATCTTTGCTGCTTCATCTTGTACATTCTTCACAGTCCATATAGTCTTACATACAAAAAGATGCTTCTTCGGGTCCTCCGACCCTACTCCATGGAATTTAGGCATCCTTAACGTATTATCTATTCCTGCCATCTTATTCTATGTTGTATTTGACTGTCTTTGATTAATTGTGCTAATTCCACTATTCTGGATACTATTATGAGTTTCTCCACTAACTACAATTGCTCTTGAACAAATTCCGGTCCATGCTTCAATTCTTAATGACACACAAGGGGTCGTGGTTTTGATGCAGATTTCAATCCGAGAGGGACTTCCTTCAACTGTTGGACTGTACTGAAGATCCCTTTCTAGCTCTTTCCCCTTTCTTTCTCTATATAGTGTGATATGGAGCACTACACTGGGGTCTCTATTTACTAGTGCACTATGCTTCTCTTCCCTCTCAGCCACAATATCCCTCTTACTATACCTAAACATTTCCCCACAATGCAATACTCCAATCTCTCCATCTGACTCATTGTATCCTTATCTCATAATCCTTAGTCCATCCTTTCATCTCTTTCACTCTCAGATAATCCTCTGGTCACCCCCCAGTCCCCTTGTGTGCGTGAAGACCCCTTAGTTAGATTCCATTTTCATAACATATTTTTCTCACAACAACATATTTATCCAAGTAAATAATGCGTTCAAATATATCTCCCGTGACCCCTTGAAAAACTCCCTTTTTGTGACACTATAAGAATGGGTACACTCTACTACAAATTCTGTAATGTAACCTCCCAGTATACTATTCAACAAGAAGTCAACTGTGCGAGAAACCTTATTAATTACCGTATTCAACTATCTGATCAATTCAGGGGTCCCATTTCTCAGGACCTTGGTTTTATATCTTCCAACATTCTCAACTAACCTCTATAACCATTCACTCAATATTATTGGGAATTTGCGAAAGAAAATTTCATGCAAATCTGTGAATACATACCTTTGCAACCATTGTTCATCACTGAGTCATGGATTCCTTTTCTGTTCTCTGGAAAATTATCATTGCTTCCTTATATCCATTCCGTGATATCTTGCATATTCAACCTCCAAAACATTCCCCTTAATTATAGATCTTGATCCCAGCAATGGAACTATTTGTTGGCACACAGGGAAGACCCCAGGTTCATAGTATTAACAACCAACAAAACCCTTAGACACCATCCCTTTTGGCATCACCTGCAAGCAAGTGAAGTCTCACCCAAGGCATCTAGAGGGGTTGCATGAACCAAGTTTCTGAAGTGATGAGGGGAAATGAGGTGTTCAACATGTTCCTACTAACCATCTACTCTTGTGCACACTTTCCATTAGTTATCATTTACTAATCATACAACATACCCTGTGTGCGACATTACTTACTTAACATTCATTCATTCATCGGTTCTCTTAGTGTGCAGAATTATGCTCTCGTACATTCATAATACTAAACTTTTATTGTCATTGCACACTATTCATGTTCATCAGATCACATTCATCATAATCACAACAAATAAAGCATCACAACAAGACACAAGGGTTAACATGGTTCACCCCAATTTGGGCTACATCCACAATGAATGGTTTCTTGTATCATTCATTAAAAATCCTTATTACAACTGTGCACTATAATTAAAAAAATATTCATCAACAATCATTACTCAAACCCTCAACCATACATCTTTTCATCGACTACTCAACATAGCATAACTCATTTCTCAATGGCGAACTCCTCTACCTAATTTTTTTTACATATTTATACATAAGAAGTAGGGTTAAGCCCATTACAACATTATTACTAAGTGGAAAGACTGTCCCAAAAATCCTAACAGTTCGTAACCATTTTCCGCCTCTCGCATGTCGCTCCGTCACTTTTCCTTCTGTTGTGTGCTTTGACTCTTTAAAATCCACTCCGTGTCACACACTTCAGTCCAAATTATAACCGATTCTTTATCATTCTGACGTAGATCCCAAAAATGTCAGAACTGATCCAAAATGCCTATCCAACAAAGACCGATTCAAAAATATTTTGAAATATATAACTTGCTTCTAGCCAAAATAACCCCATGGAAAACTCTCTAACAGTCGATTACTAACTCTTTGAATCTTCCTCTTCTTCTGTTTTGTAATCTCTTCTTCATATTCTTGAAACTGATTTTCAGTTAGGGTTGTCCATTTTGGTGCAATGAATTAATACCTTTAGTAAATATGATCTTCGATATTCGTGGCATCATATGGGACGCACTTTAGAAGCTCAGGAATTTCTTTAAATAAATCAATTTTTCGAAAACAATTTGTTTTTAAGCCCAAAAATAGTCTCAACCATAATTTAATTTTTAGGGCCTAATAATTGATATTTCAGCCATTTAAACGACTTCCAATGTGTTCTTTGTATGTTTACCTTTCCGACGAGCTCTCGTTTTCTCAAATCGGACGTCGAGATCAAAATTTATGAGCTCCGGAAGATGGAAACTTAGCCACTGTTGATCTGTCTTCATGGATTTTAAGCCTTAGATTTCCTAATTCGAATTCTTTATCCCACATGAATTGTGAGAGGGTGCTCTTGGAATATTTATATAGAAATTTCATCTCCATATTCTTTGTATATGAGGTAGAGAGATCCATAGAACTCCACGTGGCTTGTGCACAAAGTATCTTTTGATTGCCACATCTTCACCTAGTAATCATGCCATGTCACTACCCAATGATCTCTAGCCATCCATGTGTCACCTAGGGGTAGGTCTATGTCACTGGCATGTGTCAACATATGATAGGTCCACCTCAATGCCACATTTCACTCAAGGATAGGTCCACCTTGTTGGGTTCCTATTGGCACATGAGTGAGCAAAAGGAGGTCCCTTAACTATCTAGTTGGGCTATCCAAAAAGCACAACAAAGAGTTAGTTGGTTAGTGGCTCAACTAACATAAAGAAAAAAGAGATAAACAACAATGAAATAAATCTAAACTAAGCAAAAAATAACTTGAAGTGAATGTACAAAGAAAACACAAGAGAGATATACCAAGTAAAGAGAGATATACCAAGTAAACTGATCTTTGAATTGATACTCCTTGGAGAAATATGGGAACTTATGAGTTCTCTCTTCCTCCTTGGGAAGGATGTCGAGTCCCCAAGTATAAAGTCTTCTTTATACTATCAATGGATAACAAAGGAAAATGGTGAAGAAAAGAGTGATAGGCTACTCAAGAGGAGAGAGCTCTAAAACTTGCTATGGATGGCCAAAATCTTTCTAAGAGGAAGATGGATTCCCCAAGCTAAAAATGAGTAGCATAACACTACTCAAATGCTTCTTTTTTTTGCATACAATGGCCCTTTATTTATAGGAGGATGGAAATTTTTTTCTTAACTGGTTCCAAATGTGAATGGGATTCCCTTGGAGGCACCTCGCACCCTTTTCAATGATCCCAAGGTGAAATTTGGGGGCAATTTTGGGTATGGGGGAGATCCCCTTCATCCCAAAAGTGGTTGAGGCCCAACCAAACTCATCAATGCATCATCCAAACTCATCAATGCGTCATTTCTATGTCCGTGCGAGTCTTTCAACTGTCAGTCACACACTCCACGCATTGTGCACATTGTACACCGTGTTAGCCCACACAGATGTGCGTGTGCTACTTTAGTTGAATGTGCATGGATTTCCAGAACCACTTTTACATAGCTTTATGATTGTCTTTCCGAACTGAGTGTAATACTTCCATGAATATTGGTAGTATCCTGTGTTTTTGTTAATTTTTTCTTCATCTATTGTCTGTATTTGTAGTGAGCCATTTTCTAGTGATAACAGATGCTCCTTGATGTGTGAGGTTAGGAGCATACATATAGCCAAAATACATCATAGTTTCTTTTGGTGATGATGACATTGTTTAGAAAGTGAGAAAACTTAGACTTGAGGAGCTGTGGGAGTCATCCATTGAAGGGAGAGGGGATGAAAGATCAATACAAAGTAGGCTAGAAAAACAAAAAGTGTTTGTACAAATGAGGCGGGCATGCCCCATGCTCGTATCATGAGACCATAAAGAGGTAGTAGTAACTGAACTTGATAACAAAGTAGATATCTGCAATGCCCTCGGGGGTGTTAGAAACAAAATGTCGTGATTCCAATGAAGAAACTGGCTCTAAATCTAGTGGTGAAGTACTCAGAGGCATTGATGGCCTAATAAAATTTAGAGGTCTTCAATCGCTGCTAAATACTACAATGGTCTCAAAGTAAGATCCACCGTAACATGAGATTGTGCTGGAGTCGAATGTCATGGGGATCAACGACATCAAAGAGAAATTAAGACTCTCTCTATTTTGTCCGAGGCTACTCATTTTCAATGGAATGAGAGGCAAGATACTGTCACTTTTCTGGAAATTTGTTGATGTCGACATAAAAAGTAACGCGATGAGACGAAGCAAAGGGCTTCTAGATATCCAGCTGGATCATCATGGTGTCATAAACTGTAATGGTACCTGTAAAAGGGGGTGATGATCATGAACAATGTATGGAATATACATGATTCCAGAACTTCCCTTGGTTGGGGGGGCGATTTATGGATGGAATCAACCGCAATATACTATCTAGTGTCAGGGGGACAACAAGATATGGGGAAATTGTGTTGAAGGGGTGAGACTACAAGGTGATGTAATATAGGTCAAAATAGAGTGATATGGGACACAAAGGTCTATAGGTGGTCAACATTTTCTCTTGGATACAAATGTCTTGCAGAGGGTGTGAGGGTAGTGATAAGCCCCAACCAAGGGTAACATGGGTTGCGATGTGCCAAGGGAAAAAGATGCCATCGGGTGTAATGGCCAAAATCTACTGTACTTACTGAAAGGTAAAACTTGATTTTTACAATTACCGAATGAATATATAATGGGGTTGAAAGTACATGTACATAAATGGGTGCCCCAATGGAGTATGACTTGGCCTATATAAGGCACAAGTAGAGACTCGTGGAGGGTGGGGGACCCATTGGTTAGTTTTTGTACTAGGTAGATGAATGGAGGATGATGTTGCAGATGGGAAAATGATGGTCGATGATCTGGAAGGTTAATGATAATACACAAGTGGACTTAATGTAACCAAAAAGGCATAAAGTGGGAGTCCATAATGGGGTGGTTAGCATGATGATGAGGAAGAAGTATGAGGTTCTTACTCGGGGGTGTAACACTACCAGGACTCCTGATCCTAATGGATAGAACAACATGAGTTTCAATATGCCAAGGGATAAATATATGTGGGATAACTCATGGAGGTGAGAGAGCTATTGGATGACGGTACCTGAATGCAAATGGAGGTGATGGTACTGCAGATACGAGTATGGGGACCTGAGGATACTTATCAAGGGGAATGATTGGGAAATGCAACTAGGAGCAGAGGGTTGAATAGTATGTTGATTTGGAATATATACGTGGAGGAGCCAAGGGATCCCATGTCTGACAACATGAAGGGGGCCACGGATGAGGACTTGCACATTCAAACCAAACACCTGATGTGAAACATATCTTGAAAATAAAACATATATATAACAATTGCGTGAGAATTAAATGTGGACAGGGGATGCATACCTGTGCCCGGGGTGCCAAAAGGGGTCCTTGGGGATCCGAGCTGAAATGAGAATCTAAGAGTACCATTGTGAAGGTGAGGGAATCTGGATCCCATGGGCGCGAATAGTGTGAGAAATAGAGCTTGAATGATTTTGATCGGACACAAGGAAGTTGGGACAGAGGGAGTATATAAGGGCATGAGGTCCTCATAACCCCCTCATTTATACTTGATGCTATGGAAGTCCGAGAAATGTGGGAGGGCATACAAGGTCATATTCGAGTAGCAAGAGACCCAGGTAAGTCGTCAAAACCTCCTACATAGCGTAGGTGTGTTTTTGGGAGGGGAGGCGAGGTCATACAGAGGGTCATTTGACCATTTGTTTGAGTGGGAGTTGGTCCACGCAGGAGAGCCTATGATCTCCACGCACATCTGTGTAGGAGTAGGACCAACCCATGCCAGGTGAGAAGGAACAGCGGGGGGCTGGGATAGAGTTGAGTCAGGGGTAGGGGATCGGGACATGGAGGAGATGAGGAGGCACCTGGAGGGTGTACTATATGGGGTGCCCGAGGGGTTGTGGGTTTGAATCCTAGATTAGGGTGTCCTGGAGTTATGTATTGGTGGGGACCCGCACCGATGGTCAGTGATTCGTTAGGCAACACTTGCAGGTGAAACGATGACATGGAAGATTCCTGCTGTGGATATTCTGCCGGGGGGAGATCCACTGACTAGTGGTGATGTACCTCGTCTAGGGTTTCCCTAGGTGTTAGGAAGACCAGATACATGCAGGGCCTATTTTTGTATTATGTAGGAGTCGTTGGAACTCCCTTTTTGTATGGATATGATGAGAGGGTATAGCCGTGGAGCTAAGGCATGTATGTATTGATTTTTTGTATCAAACACATAAACAATCTATATATATGAGTAAACCCCTTGAGGTATGTGTGTGTGTGTATTTGCTATGTGTTTTTTATTTTAATTATATATGGATGAATGCAATATGTATGTTAATGTGATAATTTCCAATCTAGTACTTGATTAACTATGTTATCTTTCATCTGGTTGTGGTTTCTAGAAATATGAGCAAATGTTATGGACTCAAAATTTTGTAGCAAAATTTTGACTTGTAGGTACTTGCGATAAAGACATGGATCAAAGACACAATACACATTGTTCAACTGATGGACGATGAGATGGGAATCTAAGAGCACATTGAGGTGGAAAATACAAAGGTGACTGGATTATGAGAGAAGGACAATGACGACTACATATTCATCTTGGTTATTGGTGGCAGGGTTGAGGCATATGCCACTAGAGTGGAGCAACACATGGTCCAGAGTGTAAATAGCCCAAGCTACCGAAGCGAGATTCTAGGTCCAACAATTGGCTCCGTCCACGAACCCGATGTGGTAAGTGAATGGAAAATTCATTTGTTGACACAAGGATACTGGATTAGGCTCACATAATGAGAGAGATAAAAAAAATACTAAAAACAACTAGGAAAGTAAGGAAAGCCTAAGGTAAAATGGTTACACTCAGGGGTAGAATTTATTCAAGTATACCCCGTTGACTGGGTTGTTTAGGGTAGTGCCTCTAGGGTGGCCTAAAATGTAGGCTTCCTTAGTAAGGCAATGACGGAGGACATAGGGTCCTTTCCATAGGGATTCAAATTTGCTGTGGCTGAGGGTATCGTGGGTGATATCGTAGGCCAACACAAGGTCACCTTCGGTAAATGACCGAAGGTTAACTTGGCGGTCAAAGGTGTCTTTGATCTGTTTTTTGGCTACTTCATTGTTCTGTAAATATTCCCATCTATCTTTGTCGAGATATTTGAGGGATAACAACCATTTCTCTAGGGGTAGTGTATTGGGAAAGAGCTCGATTGCTGTGCATAATGTTGGGATTTCACACTCGATGGGGAGGATAGATTCAATGTCGTGGACTAAGTGGAAGGGTGTGAAACCGGTGGCCATTTTGAGAGTTGTCCGATATGCCCATAAATCTAGAAAAAGCATATGGTGCCAATTGGTTTTTTGTTTGTCAACAATGCGTTGGAGCATAGTTTTGAGCACCTTGTTGATAGCCTCGACTTGCCCATTGGACTGTGAGTAATAAGATAAGGAGAATTCATGGGTGAATCCCAATTTGGCCAATAGTTCTGTGAATAATTCATTCTCGAATTGCTTTCCATGGTCAGAGACTAGTTGTAGGGGGACCCCAAAGCGAGAGATGACATGGTTGAAGAAAAAATGTGCCGTGGTGTCGATCGTATTGTTGAACGTGGGTATTGCTTCAACCCATTTGGTGAAGTATTCAATGAAAAATAAAATATACTTGTTTCCATTGCTGGACGAAGGATTGCATGTCATGAAATCGATTCCCCATTTACAGAAGGGGTCGACAATGATTACGGGGTGTAAGAGGGCAGGTGGTACCCGAGCCTTTTTTGTATATAAATGACATTTGTCACATGGTTTAACTGCATGGATGCAGTCATGATATAATTTGGGCCAAAATTAACTTTCCCGAATGATTTTTTGGGCTGTGGACATGCCAAATACGTGACCACTGCATGCCCCATTGTGGCAATCATTCAGAACTGTCTTGACGTCTTCTAAGGTGAGGCATCGTCGAAGAAGCATGTCGATGCCTCTATGGTAGAGAACATTTCCTATGATGAGGTATCGTGAGGCTTGGCATTGAATGCAATGAGGATCATCGCGAGATAAGTGTGGGCCAAAATTTTGAGTGCGAAGGTAGACCAAAATATCTCTATACTAGGGGTCTGTTGATGATATGAAAAATACATGTTTGTCCAGGAAGTTCTCATTGACCGGGGGGTTTGTAGAGTCACATGGTAAGTCCACGAAGAGTTTGGAAAGAATGAGGGATTTCTTTCTCTTTGGGGTGGTAAACTCTAGGTCATATTCTTGGAGAATGACGATCCAACAAGAAAATTTTCCATTGATCTGGCGGCGACTCAAGAGGTAATGCATGGGGTTGGAATCAACGATTACTTTGGTGGTACAAAGAAATATATAATGGCGTAGCTTTTGAACTGTGAGAAAGACTACAAGGGATAGCTTCTCTTCATGGTTGTACTTGAGGGGTGGCCCAGAGAGGTTCTTGCTGATGTAGTATATAACATGTTCACATTGGTCGTTGTCAACCTGAATGAGTACTCTGACAACCAAGACGTTGAAAGCTAATAGGTAGAGTATGTAATCCCTATCGTAGTTTGGGGAAATTATTAAGGGGGATTTGTTGAGGGCCTCCTTTAGTGAATCAAAGGCGGTCTGGGCATGATGGTCCCAATGGAATAAGATGTCTCAGCGAGTAAGCATAGGAATCTGTGGGCACAAATGGCATAGTCCAGGATGAAACACCGTAAGAAGTTTTCTTTGCCTTGAAGGCTTTGCAACTGACGTCATTTATTAGGAGGGGGGATCTCATTGATGGCTTGACCTTTAAGGGGGTCTATGATGATACCATGCTGGGAAAATATGAATCCCTATAGGCGGCCTGCAGTGATGCAAAAGACACATTTAAGCAGTTTGAGTTATATGTTGTACCTTCGACAATGTTCAAAGATGATCTGTAGATCCTCTATGTGTTGAGAAAATTTCTAGGATCGAGCAGTGAGGTCGTCTAAGTAGGCAAGGATGATGTGAGCAATATCATGGAAGGAATATGTCATTGTGTGTTGGAAAGTGCCACTGAAGTTTTTGAGTTCGAAGGGCATAACTCGATAGGTGAAGGTACCCCATGGGGTTGTGAATGAGGTTATGCATTGGTCTGCCTACCAAATTTGGATTTGGTTATAGCCAGAAAATCTATCCATGAGGGAGAGGACTTCATGACCGACACAAGAATCAATGACTTGATCAATGAAGGGAGTGTGGAAGTAGTCTTTGGGATAGGCTTGGTTGAGGTCACAAAAGTCTGTGTAGACTCGAATGGTGCCTTGTTTTTTATTGACCGAAATAGGGTTGGAAACCCAGGATGTCTATGCAATGGGGTGTATAAATCCAACAATATGAAGTTTATTGATCTTGGCTTTGATCTCCATGGATTTAGAAGGGTGAAGGGGGCATTGATTTTGGTGGACAGGGGCAATGCCAGGCCAAGTGTCAATGAAATTTTCAACAATGGCTGGGTCTAACCCTGACATTTCACTGTATGACCAGGAAAACACATATCGATATTCCTAAAATAAGGTTTTGTAAGCTATGATTTCCTCTGGGGAGCATGCTTCCCCCAGGGTGATTTCTTACATGACATTGGGTTTGAATGAAATGTCGATTTTGATGGTGGGTAAGATATTGGCCATGTTACCTTCTTCAAATGCGTCCGGGGTGGGTATTAATTTTTGAGCCAATCTGCATTGCTAGAAGGGATGAAATCTTTCGCTTTGATGGTATAGATAAGGGTGTCTGGTGGTGGGTGGAAGGTGTTGTGGGCCAGAAAAAGGGATAAATGATGAGAATCATCCCAGGGGTAATCAGGTGCTCATAGGACTTATAAAATGTCTTCATCGGACGAAAAGGTGATGGAGTACAAAGAGTCTGTAACTGTTGTGATTGGGGTGTCGAGATTCGTGGGTGTAGTTGGTAAAGGTTGGATATTGTTATTTGTTCATTAGGTAGATGGACCTATGGGGAATGCTGAGGAGTTGTCAGTAGATGTCATGAACCAAATATCCATATGGGAACTAGATGTATCGTGGTATGGAGGATGGGGCATCTCACAAACCAATGTTATAGGGGAGTTGGGGGGGTTTGGGAGGAAGTCCTCGTGTCATGGTGGAATGGATAGAGGGGTCAACATACTGGAAGTGGTCCTGTCTTGACTCTTGACTATTTGTAAGGTGATTTTTTATAGTCATGTGCACCGATGATGGTACACTTGGTGGAATGGGCACAGGGGAGGCCCTCCAGCATGTGCGTCCCTCAATGATGAGTGGACAATGATATGTGTAATGGACCATCTGGTAGAATAGCTCACAAGGGCGCCACATGCACTCGTTTACTGAGGTAGAAACATATAGAATGTCAGTAATTGGTTGTACCAATGAGATGGTTTGGGATGACTTAGGTAATGTGGTCTGGCTTACTACTGCTAGAGTGTCCCATAACTAAGGGAGGGTTGGGCAATGGTGCATATAATGGCTGCATTGAGGACAGATGGTGCAAGCATTCTTGGTTCTCAAACTGGGAGGTTTGGAGGAGGAAGGTTCTAGTGAGGTCGATAGTGTTATTGGCGTGGGTAGTAGTGGTGTACTTATGGGTTTTGGAATGAGATTCCGTAACTTGGGTAAGGCAGGGAAGATATTGGTAGGGTGTCCAAAAGTGTTGCACAAGGCACATGGAGGTGGTATGTGGGGTGGGGAAAGGAGGGGGTGTTCCTTCTTTTTACCTGTGCTTTGTTGGTTGGTGCCACTACCCCCTGTTCCAAAGGTAGGTTGTCCTGTAGTGGTAATATTACCTCCAATTGTGTCACCGTTCACGTAAGTGGTTGGGTGAGCCACTGAGCGCGATAATGGGGCTACAGATTGTGGTGGAAGGGATAAACCTGGTACCATAGCTGGTAGTTCTAGATACCATACAGGGATGGAAATGATCATGTTAGGTAAAGTGAGGGTGGCAACAACTTGGTATGCTGTTACTCCAGGGGGGTTAAAAGAAGGGAATTTGGGTGATGTCCTGTGGGACCGTCTGCCAAATGGGGATTTGACCCATAGGTGGTGAGTTCTTTGATGTTCCATCGTGAGGAGTCTGTATGGGGAGTTTATCAGGAAGTATCAGGGTGGGAAGGCTAGTGGAGTCTGCTAAGTTATCCATGGATGGGTGGTCAAGAATCTCAACTCCATCAGTTGCAACGGTGCACAAAATGACTGTAGTGGGGGGTGGGAAGCCTTGGTATGTACCAATAAAATATGGGTCCTGAAATATCCCTGGTCCGAGATATATCATTGGGACTAAGTCAGATCTAGAGCTGATCAATGGTAGCATGCTATTAATGTGTCCTGATTGGTTGGGTTCATGGTGGGTCAATTGATCAATGGTAACAATTTTCCCATTGTGGGGGGATATCATGGTATGAAAGACTGAGGAATCTACAACTTGCATGGCGTACATGTATATTCATCCAAATAGGATATTATAATCCA
This sequence comes from Picea sitchensis, assembly GCA_010110895.2. NCBI lineage: Eukaryota > Viridiplantae > Streptophyta > Pinopsida > Pinales > Pinaceae > Picea > Picea sitchensis. The sequence goes on along the minus strand of SNQJ01S0043184.1, from coordinate 29,777 downwards.
ATTGGGTGTCGATGAATTCTATGTCGATGAGAATATTTCCCCCTCCCAAATCGACCGGAACGTTTTGATATAGGCCTTCCAGTTGGGTTGGGTGATCATAATAAGCTCAAAGCGTTATGGTTGAGGGGATCAAATCAGGTGAACCAAGTTGCTTGCAAACTGATTTGGACAGGATACATGTGGATTATCCTTTGTCTAAGATGCAGGGATGGACCGTGATATTCCATATTTTGACAGGAATCTGGAATGATACTAACGATGGAAGTCACAGGTCTGCTCTGTCTAAGTCAAATGTGATTAGACGAGTTTCTGCTATCTCTACTACCCCCAATTTTGAAAGTAATTCCTTTCGTTGGGAAGGGCATGTTTGAAGTGCTTCCATAACTGACATGGCAACGAGTGATTGAGAGAGGTCATCAATAAGATTGTAACCATGGGAAACCCTAGCATGAGGGTTGTGCACATTCCTGTGCAAGGGTGCACGAACCATGTGTGCGATGGCTTCAGTATTAGGGTGAGGGATCATAAATGGTTTTCCAATTGGTGGTTGGGGAGCATTCGAAGTGGTGGGTGATGGATCGGGGGATGTACCGTATTGGCGACTGCTGATATATATTATTTTTAGAATGACACGAAGAAAAAAATATAACCGATATATAAAAAGAAATACACATAGATAATTCAGAGAACACAAAAATATAGTGAAAACCAACTTCTATTGATGAACACAAGAGAAAAACATTGTAGAACACAAACTGGCAGAATGGGGTAGCCTATCTCTGAATAGAAAGAGATGTTGGATACACTTCATTCGTAGAAATATTTACATCACACTCCGTTGCATGCTTAAAGGGACTCCTTCACCTCAATTACATATGAGAGAGTGAGAGGAGAACAATTCCCCATGATGCATGTGGGACAAATTGGACTAAGTTTATAAAATTTCATAGGCATTTAAAACACTAGGAATTATCAGGCGGTCACCCATCCCAGTGCTACTCTAACCTAAGTACGCTTAACTGCAGAGTTATAATGGGATCCGGTGCATTAACACTATGCTATAGAGATGTACATAAGATCACTAGGAAATCATTACATGATTTCTGTAATTAACAAATGAAGATGACATTACATTCCATTCCCCATCAAAAGGGTGAATATCATGGTTTAT
>SNQJ01S0043183.1:15493-30085 GCA_010110895.2 Picea sitchensis | reverse complement strand
TCGTTAGGAAAAAATAGGCTCCCAAAACACACGAACACCACGGACTGCGGGCGCCGAGAATCCAACCACCGCAAGCACTGTTCCTCGTCGATGTCCGCCGTCTTGCCCCGGCTCTTCATATTTTCGCGATCGATCAACATACCATCGAAAGCTGCGGGAGGAAGCAGGGGACCTATGCTCCACACGGGCCTCCCCGTCAGTTTCCTCATGTGATCGATCCCCACGGATTCGAGCTCGTAGAACGTATTAATAAGCATGCCTTGCCCGGCCTTTATGCTCCGGTTAATCTCGTCCCTAAAGTTGTACCGCGAGGGATTCCAATCCGGATCTCGCAACGGCATGGCAAGGTCCGACTTGCGCAGCTTGAGGCCGAAGCTCAGCGCGGGGACCTCAAAAAGCTCGGTATCTCCCTCCACGCTCTTTTGTGGCGTATAGTTCACGAAGGAGTGCATTACAGACATGGCGAACGCCCCGGACGTGTGGAAGACCACGGTGGGGATACCGAACTTGGCACCCGAGCTGTGAAGCCAACCCGTATACATGTCACTGATGATGCAAACCGGAGGAGGAGATGAATGGGGAGCTTCGTTATTCTTATTCTTGTTGTTCGTATCATACATCTGTTGCTCCAGCCATTGTTCGAATGTCCCGGCCAGCTTGTGCGACGAAGATAAGAGTATGACGGCGACACGACGAGGAACGTTGTCCCAGTTATCAATATCCAGGGGTACCCCTTCCATGGGAGGCATGGGCAGAGACACCAACCGGATGTTCATATTCGAATCCTGGACCTGAGGCTGGAGCCGTCTGGCGTTTCCAGGTGTTGTTATATACNTCAATATCCAGGGGTACCCCTTCCATGGGAGGCATGGGCAGAGACACCAACCGGATGTTCATATTCGAATCCTGGACCTGAGGCTGGAGCCGTCTGGCGTTTCCAGGTGTTGTTATATACGAAACCACGAGGCCTTGAGAGGCGAGCAGCTTGGCTAGTTCCATGAATGGAATGAGATGGCCTTGCACTAATGCTGGAACGACCACTACATGGGGCTTTCTTTCTTCCATTGCAATAGTGCAATAATAACACCAGACTTGCTGCTGTAATCCTGTAACGAGAGGAGAACAATCACAGGAATACAAGGAATCTATAAAACCAAACTTGTACACTAAGGTCTCCTTTTTTAATCAAATTCACTTTTTACAATGTTTTTTTTAATCAATCCACTTTTATGAAATCAATAAAATTGTAAATAAAAAAATGTGTACACTATTGTTTCACTTGTCATAAAGAATCCATGAAACTAAAATTATTTTTCATGGAGTGGGTTAAGTCTAACCATTTTTATTTTCGAGTTATTTTTAAGGCAGATTTTTGGGTGGTTTGCTTTTAAATTTTTGGTCAATTTAGAATTTTGATCAAAATAGGGCAAAACCTACATCTGAATTGATTTAAAATGAAACAAAACTCCTAAAAAATGGTTTTGAAATGAATAAAACTTTGATCCATACAAAACTCAGACTACCCCTAAAAATCTTACCTGATTCAAGTTCATTTTTTACTTAAAAAACTAAACTACAAAGAAAACATGACTCGCCGAGTTAACCTATTCTTTTTTTTATTTGTCATATGAGAAGAGACACTCAAAGATTCCTCGATGTCCCCCATGTGACATCTGGTGTGCTTGGTCTTAGTTAGACGAGGATCGAAGCCGTCTGCATCGTCCGTAACTAGCACAGTCACAAATTTGTGGCTAGTGAACGTAGAAAGGACGGGTGGCAAAAAGACAGCGTGCAAAACCTGAACCATCGGAAAAGAGAAACCGTTCAAAGGTGGACGGAAGGAGTCGGAAGGAGTTGGTTGGAAGGAGGCAGTGTGTCCAGAACGTCACTGGTGAAGGCCAAAGGTTTAGGTTGGTCTAGAAAATGAAACCCTAATCACTCATACGTGGCAATCAGCTAGCCATCATAATAAATTTTAAATATGATTAACTAAAAGTAAAAAAATAAACATGTAAACTGGTGTCTTTATAATAGTGAGGAAGTTAGTGGTTGAAATCACAACCATTGATTTATTGGGACTACTAAGAATATTCCATCAATATTTAATCTTGTCCATACAAAACTGATTAAACACTAAAAACCTATTAAATGTACCCATAATCAATAGGTGTACGCCTTTTAACGTAATTATTGTAATCCTCGATCTGTAAGTAATGTAATCCCGATTAAACTCACATGTTTACTGCCACCGTTTTAATTAGTGCATGACCGTCGGATCCGTTCTACGACCATGGATCCGATCCGATGCGGGCCGTCCACCTGCGTTGGTATGTCACGGATGAGGTTTTGATGATCCATCGATTTGCAAAGGGTACTTGCAAAGAGTACCCTCGGGGTTGTTCGGATGGAACAGCTTCTGTGGGCGGGCCGTCGATTTGGCAAGACTATCCTCCCGGTTGTTCCCACCGTAGAGGCAGTGATGACAAATTATATCATCCAGAAATCGGAGCAATAAAATCAGCCGGAAATCAATAAAATATTATTTGGATAGTATATGATTTCAATACAATATTATTTGGACTTACTGTTATTAGTTCCTGCCAAAGGTTTGGGATTATAGCAATGAGTTGCCAAATTTATGTGTTATATCCAATGTGTAACTTTAAAAATCAATATATGTATTTTTTTAAATAATAAAAAAATTATTTTTCTAAAATTTAATTTGATGATATATTTAAAGTGTTATTGCAGGCTTCACGTCATTCAATGTATAAAATTGATTACACAATTAATAGATTTGACAGTTTGACAAGGAATGGAAGGAACATGTTGTTTGCCTGTATTTATTAAGACCATGCAAAAATCTTATCTCTTATTATTATATGTTACAATTATTATATGTCATACTAGTGCTCCATTCCACGTATGTTTTTCACCCGGATAAATATTGTATTGCTAACAGTAAAAATGCACTTCCGTTCAACTAAGGCCAGTGACCGTGGTAAAGTCAAATCAACTCGTTTTATTTGATGAATTTCAATTTCAGACCAGTGATATATTTTAGAGTATGTTATTATTTAGGGGTAATGGTAGTTAGGGTAGAAATTTCAATTCTGATGTAATAGTTTAGTTAATTGTGAGGTAGCAGTTTAATGAATTTATTTTGAATTTTCTAAATTTTTATTTTTATTTTAAAAAAATAACATTTTTTTTTTAAATTACATTTTTAATGTATAAATAGATTCAATTTGATGAAAAATCTATAAGGTTCTTAACCATATCTATTGAAATTAATAAAAATCATTAAATATTTTAAATGTTAACATTCACATGATACTAGCTTAACTTAAAAACAATAATTTTATTAATTAAAAAATTATAATATTAATAAAAATTATAACTCAATTTTATATTAATCCAATAAAAAAAATCCTAATTAAATGCATATAAATTTATATATTGTTAGCTTAATTTTTTTTTAAAATAATTTTATTAATTAAAAAATTGTAGTATAATTTTATTAATTAAAAAATGTAGTGTTAATAAAAATTATAACTAAATTTTATATTAATTGAATAAAAAGTTGTGGTCCAACATTGGCTACCATGGGTTTGGGGAATGACAAAGTTATTTTGTTGTTTAACATTAAAATTTAGGATTTTGGTTAAAGATTTATCTTTATAAATTAAAAAAATTAAAAAGATGAATGGGTTCCTAATTGATTAATAGATATATAATAGTTTTGAAAATATTAAAAAAACTACTATTGTCTTTGGAACATAAAGAATACGTCATCATTAATAAAAATAGTACTAATATAAAGTTATTTTAATTTTTTTTAAATAATAGAACTAATTTAAGTTATATAGAGATATCTTATTATTTTATTTTAAATAAAATTTTAAATAAATAGATTTTAAAAAACCAAATAAAAGAAATTTAGCTTACTGTTCATTATACATTTTGAATAACAAACAACCCTCAATTATTATCTTTTAACAAAAAATATTCATTACTTGTGTATTTAGTTATATTAAGTTTGATTGTTCAACATGTATTTCCCAACTAATTCGGTAGGGACTACTACCTAGTTTGAATATAAATTTATATGAATTTTCCAAAATATAACATTGTAATATTTAATTTTTAAATTTCTTTTTTTAAATTAAACAATTTTTTAAAATTATGATTGGTCAAAAGCTTTAACCCCTTATTGCAGAGATATCAACGGACCTTCCCTCCCCACCATTATTAGTCCCTGTCGGAAGGCTTGGGACTATAGCAATGAGTTCGTTGTTGATTTGACATTAGTTTATGATTGACTTTAAAAATTTTCAGAAATTTTAATGTTTAACTTAGGAAGTTTCAATTCATATATTTTAAAATAAATAAAAATATATATTTGTTACAATTTTATTGGTTGATAACTTTGAAGTGTTATTGCCAGCTTCACTTCTTCCAATACTTTAATTAATATTTATTTTACTTCTTCCAAATGCAACTCTTAACTCACTGTCCTTGTTACCTTGAAGTGTCAGACAGTGCAGAAACCTAACCTTCATAAATTTGTCAGACAATAATCTTCGGGGTCCCATACCTCTCAGTCCGACTTCTCTAGATCGCCTCAGGTATCTGGGAATGTCGAGAAACTCTCTGACGGGAAATCTTGACGGGAGATTTTTGGTCAATTGGACGAATTTGGTGTCCCTTCAGCTGCAACACAATGAAATTTCAGGGGGAATACCTCAGGAAGTGGGGATATCTCAGAGGCTCGAACTTTTATTCCTCTTTCACAATTCCTTCGAGGGATCCATCTCGCCCAAGATAGGGAAGTGCTCTAACTTGCAACAGCTAGACGTTTCCAGCAATTTGTTAAGCGGTAAGATTCCTGCCGAGCTTGGAAATCTAACATCTCTCACCATGCTCAATCTCTTTTCAAATGCCTTCACGGAAAGTATTCCGGTAGAACTAAGCAAATTGAAGTCACTGCAAACGCTAGATATCTCCGGCAATGGTCTGACGAGCTCCATACCAGAGGGCATTTTCCGGTTCGCTAATTTAACTCTGCTCTTTCTTCATAACAACGTTCTCTCTGGAAGAATCTCTGCGAGTTTCGGAAGATACAGTGATCTGATAAATGTGAGCCTCTACAATAACAGTTTCACCGGAAACCTTCCTCCGTAGATTTGTCACAAGGGAAAGCTGGAGGTCTTAGCAGTTAACATAAATAAATTTTCAGGTCCAGTACCGCCAAGTCTCAGAAATTGCCAGAATTTGATGAGAGTTAGTCTGGAGGACAACCAGCTGGAAAGAAGTATAACGGGGGCCTTTGGGGAATATCCTGCCCTGCATTATTTGTGTTTAAGCTCCAATCAGCTCTATGGTGAAATTCCACCGGTTTTTGGTAAGTACAGAAACCTTACTCATCTGGTTATTTCCAGCAATTATTTAACCAGATTTATTCCGCCAGAGATTGCCCAACTTAAGAAACTCGGCATTATTAATCTTTCTAGAAATCATTTGAGAGGCGGTATTCCACCTGAGATTGGTAATCTAATGAATCTCAACATTCTGGATTTGAGTGGTAACGAGCTCACAAGGACCATTCTGGTGCATCTTGCAAAGCTAAGAGCATTGCAGAGATCCCGTTTGGCTGGAAACAATCTATATGGCCAAATACCGTCGGAGATCGGTGATTTGTCTCAGTTGATCGAGTTAAGGCTGGACATAAATCAGTTGAACGGTAGCATACCATTAAATCTTGGGAACCTTCACAGCCTACATATTATATTGGATCTTAGTCAGAACTTTCTCTCAGGTAAGATTCCTTCGTCGCTAGAAAAGTTGCAGTTTCTGACTGCCATGAATTTGTCTCACAACAATCTGACCGGTCAGATTCCGGCGAGTTTTTCAGAACTGGTGAATCTTTATTTTATAGATCTGTCTTACAATGATCTCCAAGGACCGGTTCCTCAATTCAAAGTATCCAATAACTCATTGTTCACATTTTACGTCGAGAATCTGAACCTCTGTGGAAGAGCTGGCTTACGACGTTGTCATGACGGAGTACCAAGTAATCAAGGTGGTAAGAGTTTCGATTATAAGATTATCTTCATTGCTATACCAATTTCTTTGGCTTTGCTTGTTTCAGCAGTTATAGGAGTACTACTGTTTGCATGGTGGAGGAGACGGCACACAATTAATTTATCAAAGGGATCATCACGGGAGGAAACCCATACTTTCTCACTGTGGCCATCTCTAAGTGGCGACAGAGACCTTCTCGCCGAGATCTTGAAAGCCACGGAGAATTTCAACGATAGATACTGCATCGGCAGAGGCGACTTCGCTACGGTATACAAGGCACTTCTTCCGGTCGGCGAAATTCTAGCCGTAAAAAAGCTCTATCCGACCAACGACGACAAAGTCGCGGATCGAAGGCTCTTCCTGTCGGAAATCGAAACCCTGGCGGGCATTCGACACTGGAACATTGTGAAGCTCTATGGATATTGTTGTCAGAGTCAGTTGAAATTTCTGGTAATCCACCCAATGAACTGACAACAACAAAAGAATCCATAAAGAAAAAAAATCTTCATGGGAGAACCAAATTAGTTCCAACCACATTGGGACAAAAGAGAACGCTAACCAAGGACAAGAGATCACAACCCCCTAAGCTACAATAATCGGAAAAATCATCTGACCATGGTACTGAGATACCTTTTATCTTATTATTTTATAAAGTTGGCATCGAACCATCTGAAAACTATGGGTCTGTGTCAAAACATAGACCAAAACTCCAACTGCAACACTAACAGTTGCAACTAGGTGGAAAGAAACTCTTCAACTAGGAATTTCCATCATTGTTGTGGCAGTTAGCGATGTAGAAGAAAGATCCCCTAATATGGACCCATTGTTACCTGTAAGTTGTACCCAGCAAAATGTCAATCCACAGTTTCCCTCGTCTATTGAATCAACAAGAAGTCACTGGATGGTGGGTACTACTATTGTAAGTCCAATTCCATTCAATGCTCTTGATTTTGCAAACCTGCCTGCATATTGAGAAATTGTAAAGTCTACACATGCAAAGTTTTGGCTTTTTCAATCTGTTATGATCTTTGAAGATTTGNCGAACGCCCCGGACGTGTGGAAGACCACGGTGGGGATACCGAACTTGGCACCTGAGTTGTGAAGCCATCCGGTAAACACGTCACTAATGATGCAAACCGGAGGAGGAGATGAATGGGGAGCTTCGTTATTCTTATTCTTGTTGTTCGTATCATACATCTGTTGCTCCAGCCATTGTTCGAATGGCCCGGCCAGCTTGTGCGACGAAGATAAGAGTATGATGGCGGCATGACGAGGAACGTTGTCCCAGTTATCAATATCCAGGGGTACCCCTTCCATGGGAGGCATGGGCAGAGACACCAACCGGATGTTCATATTCGAATCCTGGACCTGAGGCTGGAGCCGTCTGGCGTTTCCAGGTGTTGTTATATACGAAACCACGAGGCCTTGAGAGGCTAGCAGCTTGGCTAGTTCCATGAATGGAATGAGATGGCCTTGCACTAATGCTGGAACGACCACTACATGGGGCTTTCTTTCTTCCATTGCAATAGTGCAATAATAAAACCAGACTTGCTGCTGTAATAATGTAACGAGAGGAAAACAATCACAGGAATACAAGGAATCTTTAAAACCCAACTTGTACACTAAGGTCTCCTTTTTTAATCAAATTCACTTCTTACAATGTTTTTTTTAATCAATCCACTTTTATGAAATCAAGAAAATTGTAAATAAAAAAATGTGTACACTATTGTTTCACTTGTCATAAAGAATCCATGAAACTAAAATTGTTTTTCATGGAGTGGGTTAAGTGTAACAATTTTTATTTTCGAGTTATTTTTTATTTTTTAGGCAGATTTTTGGGGTGGTTCGTTTTTAAATTTTTCGTCAATTTAGAATTTTGATTAAAATAGGGTAAAACTGAGTATTTGGATTGGTTTAAAATAGGGCAAAACCTACATCTGAATTGATTTAAAATGAAACAAAATCCCTAAAAAATGGTTTTGAAATGAATAAAATTTTGATCCATACAAAACTCACATTACCCCTAAAAATCTGCCTGATTCAAGCCCATTTTTTACCTAAAAAACTAAACTACGAAGAAAACATGACTGGCAAAACATGACTCGCAAAGTTAACCTATTCTTTTTTTTCATTTATCATATGAGAAGGGACACTCAAAGATTCCTCGATGTCCCCGATGTGACATCTGGTGTGCGCTTGGTCTTAGTTAGACGACGATTAGATCCGTAACTAGCACAGCCACAAATTCGTGGCTAGTGAACGTTGAAAGGACGGCTTGCAAAAAGACAATGTGCAAAACTTGAACGTCAGGAAAGAGAAACCATCCAGAGGTGGCGGAAGGAGTCGGAAGGAGTTGGTTGGAAGGAGTCGGAAGGAGTTGGTTGGAAGGAGGCAGTGTGTAAGGCCAAAGGTTTAGGTTGGCCTAGAAAATGAAACCCTAATCACTCATACGTGGCAATCAGCGAGCCACCATATTAATTTTTAAATATGATTAAGTAAAAATAAAAAAATAAACATGTCTTTATAATCTTGAGGAAGTTAGTGGTTGAAATCACAACCATTCATTTATTGAGACTACTAAAAATATTCCATCAATATTTAATCTTGTCCATACAAAACTGATTAAACATTAAAAACCTATTAAATGTGTCCATGATCAATAGGTGTACACCTTTTAGCGTGATTATTGTAATCCCCGTTAGACTCACATGTTTACTGCCACCGTTTTAGTTAGTGCATGACCGTCGGATCCGTTCTACGACCATGGATCCGATCCGATGCGGGCCGTCCACCTGCGTTGGTATGTCACGGATGAGGTTTTGATGATCCGTCGATTTGCAAAGAGTACCGTCGGGGTTGTTCGGATGGAACAGCTTCTGTGGGCGGGCCGTCGATTTGCCAAGACTACCCTCGGTCTTGTTCCCGCCGTAGATGCAGTGATGACAAATTATATCATCGGAAATCGAAGCAATAAAATCAGCCGGAAATCAATACAATATTATTTTTTAATTATAAGTGATGTTTTTTAATTATTTTTTTTTTTTATAATAGTATGTAAGTTATCAAAAAAAAATATTTTTTATAATAGTATATAAATGCTGTTTTTTAATTTTTTTTTTTATAATAATATGTGAGTTATGGTTTAATTTTTAAACTAAGTTTTAAATGTATTAAATATAAAATTATATTTTAAATAGTTGAAAATGACTTCTATAAGGTGCTAGTTGTATTTCTTTGATTTATTAGATCAATATTGATATAAAATTAAGAAAAAAATAAAATATGTAAATATAGATGAAGAAAAGTAAATTATACTTAGAAAATGGATGCATTATATTTTTTCATAATAATAAAAAAAATTAGAGAAGGGATGCATCACGTTTTTTCATAATAATAAAAAAATTAGAGAAGGGATGCATTATGTTTGTTTATAATAGTAAAAAAATCAGAAAATAGATGCAAGAACCACATTTAAGTAAAAAGTGATTGATATAGGTTCATATGGGCAGTTAATTTTAAAAGGTGAAAAATGGTGCACTTCATCTTATATCAACCACTTTTTACCTAAATATGATTGTTGCTAGTGATGAGAAATGCAACATCCACCTTTTAAAATTAATAACACCTATTAGTGTATATCAAAATGTGGTTGTTGCTAATTGAAGATGAACATGCATGGTGGGATTGATAGACCATTAATATAATAATTAGTTTAAAATTTTTGTGTTGCTTTACATTTTGTTTTTTATTTTATTTATTTTTTGTTTTTTCATATTTTTTCCCATACAATATAAGATTTTAAAATATTCATAGTGATTAACATAAAACAAAGATATTAATAATAAATCTAATTTTTAAGTAAAGAATCAATTATGTCATCAAAACAAATTTATATAAAATGTTATTGACAAACTTAATTTTTAATGAAAAATCAATTATACCATCAAAACAATTTTATACAAAATAACAAATACATAGCAACTACCCTAATCAAAATTAGAATTTGTATTAATACCAAGGATAAAAGTGAAAACTTACACTAACAAGAGGATATTTCCTTCAACTTTTCCCACCGTTGTGTTTTTGGATAAGCCGTTCTTGCATATGATCACCACGTGGTAATGACAATACAAACAAAAGCAGGTGCATAATACAAACATGGCCACACTGAAACTATTTCCGCTCAAAGGTGGAAAATATAGAAACACATTATATTTCAATCTCAATGTGCATTGAACAACAATCTCAGTAAGCTTTTATTTCAGCTCCAAGGTGGAAAATATAGAAACACGCTATATTTTAATCTCAATGTGAATTGAACAACAATGTCATTAATTCATGTCAATCATTATTTTATTTACTTTTGCAGCAAATCTAGCATGCATCTATTTGTTGGTTGCTTTTTTACTCGTGGTGTGGTGTTTGGGACAGGGTACTGCTTTCATTAAAAATCTTGGATCGATGGCTGGGCGGCTCCATCTTTGATTGCTTTAAAAATTGGAAACAACAAAATCCATGTTTCCCCTCCCTTCCGGTCTACCTCTGTTGGATTATCTGGTTAGAACGAAATTGTGCTTTATTTGAGAATGGAACACTATCACTTCAAAAGGCAACTTTTCGAACTTTATCTTTTCTGAGAGATTTTAGCATTGTGAAAAAAATCAAGAAGCCAAGGAGACAGTTTTTGAATTTAGTGGCAAGGGATCCAACTGGATGGTTTGATGGGGCGTCTTCAACAACAGGACTGAACAGTGGTGCGGGTGGGATCATTAGGATTTCAGAACTCAGAACTTTCAAATGGTATTTTAATTGTGGACCGGGGACAAATACCAGAGCAGAGTTACTTGGAGCATGGGCACTTCTCACACTTGTTGTCACGCTGGATATTTCAGTGCTTTCGGTGCATGGTGATTCTAAGATTATCATCGACTGGTTATGTGGCAAGGGACATCTACAAGTTTTTAATTTGGAGGGCTGGAAGGATAGAATTCTTGAACTTATAAACCATTTTCACTCCATTTCCTTTTAGCATATTTACCGGGAATATAATACAACAGCGGAGATTTTATCTAAGCAGGCGCTTCATCAGGCTACATGGAGAATTGTTTACTATCAATGTGTGGGGGAACATGAAGGCCCCCATATGTTCCTTGATCTTTTTTAACTCCATGGTGTTCTGTTGGGATCTGTATTTTGTTGTTCATAGGTGAAGTGGGAATCCTCCTTTGGCCTATTTTTGTCTTGGATTAGAGTTTCCAAGATGGGCCTTTTTGACATTTTGATTTTGACTTGCTGGTATTTGTCCCTTCAAGACCTGTCTATTCTACTTCAGTTGCATTTGAGACATTTCCGATGATTTTATCATGTAATGAGTGTTTTATATTTACTATATGAATATAAAGTGAAATTTTTTGTAGAAAAAAAAATGCTTGACACATTTCAATCATTATTTTATTTACTTTTGCACCAACCTTCTAATTTTTTGAATGAAGACAACCAATTTTTATTGTGAATTAACTTCGATTTGTTTTCACATGGGCAATCAATCATAGGATCACCATGGATTTGCGCAGGTCAAAAATGCAAGCGCACCTATCAGAGGAACGTTGATGTAACTTATTCTTCTCATCTATAAAACATTCAAATATATTCAAACCAATCTCGTCCAATAAAAATTTTTATATGTATTCCAAACTAGATCATATCACCTTCTTTCAACACGACAACAATCTCAAAATTTTGGGGTAGCCTCTTAAAATCCCTTCACTGGATCATGTAGTGGCTTAGTTGGATTCCTGGTTCGGGACAGCTTGTGGCTCTTGGTAGAGACAAGATCCTAGGAATGGATGACAGATCCATTCTCTCCCCAGAACTTGTTTCTATTTTGAGGCAGAATAAAATCTCAATTCTCTCACAGGCGAGGAACCTTGTTGAACAGGTCGGACCCTCGACCAATTGGTACAGGTATGGGGACGTTGGCCTATCGGGTTCACTGGCAACTGAATGGGAATGTTATCACATGGCTCTCATCAGCGCAAGAGCCTCCATACATGATGGCGATGACTCTTTAATGTGGATGAGAGGTGACCATTCAGGGTACCTCACTGCAAAAAATGTTTACTCAACTCTTATCTCCACACAGGGCTACTTAGGTATTGATGGATGGAGGCGTGGCTTATGGAAATGAGATATCCAACTTAAAATAAAATTATTCACTTGGCTAGCAGCAGAGGGCAAGATTCTTACATGGGATACACTCCAAAAAAAGGGTTGGGAAGGCCCTAGTCGGTGTCCATTATGCAAGAGCAATGTCGAAGACATAAACCATCTCTTCATTAGGTGCATTTTCAAAAAATCAATATGGGAAATATTAAACACTTTTCTGAGTTTCAAGGGTGCATGGATAGGTTCAACATTGATAGATTGTTATAAATCCTGGACAAAAGAGAAAGCAAATTTTTCATATCTCTCGGCCCTTATCTGTTGGTATATTTGGTTGGAGAGAAACTCTGCTATTTTTTAGAATATTTCTCCCTCTGCTATTTCGATAACCATAAAAACTATTGGTTCCCTCAAAATAAAGGATTTTATACAGAAGCCCTTACAAGCCTGTACATGTTCCTTTTCTCACCAGACCGGAAACACACTAGTATGTTTTGATGGTGCATCTCGGGCTGATGGAAAACAATGTGGAGCCGGGGGTGTCCTAAAAACACTCGAGTCTATTGTTATTAGATGGATGATGAAATGCGGTGAGGGCACTAATAGTCTAACACCAAAGCAAAACTTATGGGAGTCTGGGCAAAATTGACTATGGCACACCACCTATCCATACATAAACTACAGATCCTGGGGGATTCAAAGGTGGTCATAGATTGGCTAAAAAAAAAGGTAGATTACAAGCATGTGCAATTGAGGGCTGCAAGATTAATGTGTTGGAATTAATTAAAGTTTTTCAGAAAATAAGCTTTCAACATATATATAGGGTAGACAATAAGGAGGCAGACACTTTATCCAAGCAATCATCTATGGAACCTTAAGGCAGAATCACCTTTTACAACTGGCTAAATGGCGCAGAAGGTCCCAGAAAACACATCCATCTGTTCTAATGTTGATTTCACTTTTTGACAAAGTTGTTTTTGGGCTAGCTGTATCGATTTTCCATTGATCAGATGTAGAATTTACAACCAATATTTTTGGCATAGACTTGATTGCACTCACATTTTCTTGCGTTTTTTGGAACTCTAAACTTATATCTCTCTTGTAATCTGAAATATCTTTTTGGACAATATTACAGTTTTCATATCCAAGTGGATCTGTTGATGTAAAAAATTATATATCTAATATAATTGAGCAATTTTCTTTTTGGAAAAAAATGTTCTACTTAATATATGCTTATGAACCCTAACCCTAATCTTACCCTAACCCTATAAATTAAATTCAGGATTTTACATGTACATATCAAAGACGGGGCCTTTGGAGATTTAGTAGGCCAATTTTGAAGGAATGGATAACTATCCAGGATTGTCTGAAATATTAAATATCTTTTGAGAAAAGGCATAAGCCATCACCCTCTCGTTCTTTATGGAAGTTTTCGTGTTAGTTTGGAGTGTTGATGTATAAGTTTACTTAGGACATATATGATCTGAGATCTTTTCTTCGAAGTGACTTATAAAGAATTGTATTAAATGAGCATAAATTAAAGTGCACCATTAAAGAAGGAAAAAATCAATAATGAAGAGACATAAGCATCAAATCTAAACACAAAAACTTGATAACGGAGTTCGTCCCTGGTGGACTACGTCTTCGGGTCCTGCTCTCAAATGGGTAGGCCTTTTTATTAACTCAACAAAAGAATTTGGAAAAATACATAAGTATATCTCATTCTGGAATTAAGCTGCAAAATCTTTGCTCATACAAAAAAACAGACATCACCATTGAATTTGTGGCATTGAATTACCAAAAACTAATTGTCTCCACACCTCAATCTAACTCTGGCACTCCCAGGCCCTTGAGAAATCTCGTCTCGGTTACCATGCCTACTCCCTGCATTTAATTCTCTGTAATGTGTCTCGGTTTTTGTGCCCAACTGTACCTTCATGCCCTCCTTCTTCGTCCATGGGTAGAATCATATTAAAAGGAAAAAGTGGGGCGGACTACATGTTATCCCCGATTTCTAGGGATAACTAGGAGATCATGTCTCGAGGCCCACAGGTCCTAGACATGGAGTACCGAGAGCAGGATTGACCTGAGCATGCCCCTGGAGGGCCCATCCTTCTTCTTCTTCATCAGACCTGTCCTGTCAACAGCAACAACATCCATCACCATTGGCTTGGACTTGCATCGGAGAAGACTCTTGCTCCACGAGGTAATTGGTCCAGGTATCATGGTATGTGTCATGTTTGATCATTATAACTTTCAGATGTATGCATCAGGTTCCTTACATTTCTGACAACTGCTTGGATCTTACACTAACCCACTTGACCATGGTTGGGGGGATAAATGGGG
>SNQJ01S0043182.1:29984-58370 GCA_010110895.2 Picea sitchensis | reverse complement strand
TATGAAAAACCACCGAGCTTACCTTCTTTGGGCTCGTTAAACTTACATCGAAGGACGTTACCATTGTGTGTTCTGTTAACCGCGTTTGCATACCTTATACACCAGCCTTGTGACAGTTTGCTTCTGTGTCTTAACACCTTTGATCGCCGGAGGATTTTTCCCGAGTATCATTTTACTAGAACATCAGTCTTGTCCTTGTGCCTTGAACTTGTATGTTTGCGACACTTGTTCCTCCTTTGTAACGTAATATTCCTTTATTCTTTTTCCACAATTATTGAAAAGAACAAAAAAATCAAATATACCCCAACAAGAGGAAGGGAAAAGTATTTTCTTTATTGGAAGCATAATGAGTTTCCCTTGGATAAAGCACATATGTCCGTTTGTTCATCAGACTATGCGATGTAGTACAACCTTAGGAATCTTATCTCGCTATATAGAGTTGTGTCCTCCACCATTTGGTTATCCTTCCAAACATATGGAGAATTTGCGTTGCCTCATGCTTCGTAGACTTATGATTAACATACATGCTGCCCAAGTCTCATCATTTGTCATGCTATTGTACAAGGGACGTTTGTCACTAAGCCTGAGTTGGCCCCTCTGCAATATGTCTCTTGTCCGCATACCCAGCCATCCTGAACATCCAATCAGGTCTTTGTTCGAAATCACTGAAGCCGTCAGTTCGATCATCAAGATTTTCAAGTCCATGACCGACGAGCCATCGAAGACCTCTGGGTAGTGCAGTCGTACACTCATATTACACTCCTACCCAAGTTTTGAAGATTTTGAAGTTGTTTCTCGAGCTCTGAAGATCTCATCTCCAGCCATCAGGCCGAATCAACTTCTGGAAGATGGATACTCTATATGTATATCTTTCTGATTTCAAGATGTAGCTCCACTATGTATTGTTCGCGGCTACTCTTTATAGTTATTTGACATGGATCTACAATGTATTTGATTGTTATCCATGGTTCTATTTTATCTCGAGCATGGGTATGCCCACCTCGGTGAGACATTTTTTATTTTGCAGACGACACCTTCCGGCTCTTGATCCTTGGGCTCAATCATTCGGCACATCAGTAAAGATTGGTAATGTATTACGGCCATCAGATGCTCTTCTGACCTCACACATTAGGGGGCATCTGTTATAACCCTAAATTGCACCACACAAGCTTACCTAGCATCAGGCCAACTCATATCCCTTCTTTTCCAAAACTCTGCTGAACAACTCTTTGAAAATATTCTTGAATAAAGACCCACACTCCCTAATCCATTACTCCACGTGTGTACACGCTGGCTGACCCAAAACAACCCGCGTGGATCGAAAAAAGCATGAAAAAAGGAAAGTTGCCGATGGAACAAAAAGCTATGGGTGAGTTAACTGAATCTCCTGGTCATGCATCGCCGAGGGTTCGACCAAATACCTAGCTCCTTCTAGCCTATAAAAGAAGGGGCAGGGGTCCCATTTGGAGGAGGAAAAATATATCAAAGAAACTCTACCCATTTATGTATTCCCATTGTCCCAACCCTTTAGCCTTTCCTTATGCCAAAGGAGATTCAAAGCAAAGCAGTTGAATGACATAAGAAGAGGAGCCCAAGATTAGGTTCGAGGAGCAGTGGCCGGTCTCAACTTTTGTAAATTGACTCATTCAAAGTAATAAAGAAAATGCTTTTCCTGTCCCAATTGATGAATTGTTTATAGTTTGATCAGTATATGTTTGATTTCTAACCCGTTATTATATAAGTAGTATGCATGCATAGTTGTTGCTCGTCTTGAATGCAGGTCAGCTTTAGAAGGAGTATTGCAAACAAGTAATCAAGCACAACGGAGGATCGAAATTAAACGTCGGTAACAAGGTAGGTTGATCTTTCCATGCATTTACTAAGAAAAGGGGATTTAAATCTAGGGATGAAGGTAGACATTAATTTCTATTCGGTCATATCTGCATGCAAATTCTGAACTCTATTTGCTAGTCCGTAGGGTGTTTTTCCCCAACAACATAAACCCATCATTTTGAATCATTTTTCCATATTCCACCCATAGTACATGACCATTTTCATCACTAAACCTCCATTTAAACCTAAACATGCCTTTTTTGTTAACACAACTATTTTTATAAAGTTTTTAGTGATTGAAGTGGATTATATTATAGTTTTTCTAATGATAGTTTCCTATAGCTTAAATAATTGAATTCCAGTAGCTCCAAATCATAGCTTAGCATTTGTGCGACCTTCCTTAACAAAATCAGAGACATGGGTTTTCTTTGAAGATGATTCAAAATGATTCCACATCCATTGCATTATTTCTAGAGAAAACAATGAAGGTGCCAACTTCAATTAAAGATCATGGTCAACTACCTTCCAAGACAACGCTTCAATAGACAAACCCGATCATGGTCGAAGTTTGGAGATATTCTCATGCATTTTCATGTCATGAGAATATCCTTTGAATAATTTCTCACCTATATTTGTACCCATTGGTGTAATTATATCCATATTTATGATCTCACTGTTGTGATTGATGTATCCAAGGCCTGAGAAAGGGGATCTGTTTTGGGTCGACCTACGTGCACTTGTGATAATAATTTGTATTTAAATCCATGTCAAAACAATGTAAAGGCAGTCAAGCTAGAAAGAGAGTGATGAGTTGATAGCTAGACAACCAAATGATAGACATAGATTGACATTCTTGTATCATACTATATTGCTGAATTTTACCTAATATAATGTTGGTGTTCTCAGATAAAATCCATGTTTCAATTCATTCCTAGGCATGTAGTCGTTTAGGCAACGAGAAACTAATTGGGAGGGCCCACCAATTTGACCATTGTTTCTTTGTTTCATCGTGTAGGATTTGTTTGTATTTTGATTGCGTAGACAACATTACTTTGTTTTCAGTTTCATGCTATGATTCCATATACAATATTGTTCTATTCCTAATTAAATCTCGTGAATCGATCAACTCTATATTAATTTAGTTCTAGTTTATAATTTGTATTATGCCAATACTATAACTCTGTAATGTTTTTTTTAAAGTTCATGATTTGAATGTACATGAAACATAGCTCTATTCCAATAATTTTTTTGGTTTGTAATTTAGATCACGTAAATAACATATCTTTGTTTTGATTTTCGATCTAAGTGTGCAGAAAGGATAACTCTGTTTCCATTTCATGTGTGACAAACACACTATCTCTCAAGTTATAGATCAAAATAATATTGTATGACAAATGCACTATTTCATTGAAGAATTTCTCAAACATTATCGACCAACTACTCAAAGTTTGCAAGATGCTTTCCAAGAGCTAAAATACACTCTTTAGAGAGAAGGTTTTTCAATTGATGATGATACAATATATGAAGAAAATATTGAAGAAGATCTTGTTGAAGAAGATATGGATGAGACATATGATGAAGATGAAGTATATGCTCTTCCACTTGATGAGGACATCTAGACCTCTGATCCTCCTGCACATCAAGAAGAGAACGTGATAAGTTATAATCCTTTTAAAAAATTTGATGATGCCTTGTTCCATGACTATGGAAATGAAGAAAACTGCCAAAAGGATCTCGATGAAGTTTCTCTTGCAGAAGGCTTGAATGAGAATTTGTTATATTCTTTCCCTTCTGAAGAAAATGAATTTATCCAGTCTTGTTAGGAAGTGATCAACTCCTATGGTGAAGATGAATTCATGGAACAACCCTTGGATATAGTTGATGAACACATTTGATCAAAATCTGGATCAGGGGATCAAATTTTGCTCAATTTTCAAAGTGCTCGGAATGCGACAAAAACGGTGCCATTGCGTCCATCTCGTCTTCCTGATTCCGACGGTATATTTACTTTCTCAAACGGAGTCCGTATGAAGGAGATATCGTGATCTGTCCACCAAGCCAAATAGGCAAAAATTTTGGATGCTGACTGTACCTGTCCGTACAGTCCATACAATCCGTATGGTGACGTAGTAGAGCCGTACCATCCATACATTGATGTGACATCCGATGACATGGTAGGATCCGGTTGGTTGTTTGAGGCGAATGACGTGATGACGCGTGTCGTTATATGATTGGTGGTTTGATGCCACGTGGACCAATCAAGGGCTGCCACGTGGCACCTTTATATTGGTTAGTTCTTATATGAAAAATCTACTGGAGGCCGCGGGGTTCGACCCCCGGACCTCCCACACAGCCCACGCCTTCACCCGACCGCCCGACCATTGGGCCACCCATTGGTTCTTATTACATATATGTAAATGAATATATTTGAATTAACGAAATTGTAATGTGGGCAGGGGGTTGGGCCGGGGCTTAGCCCCGGCCCGTGGACATTTGCATTGACATGTGACCATGGCGCATATAGGTATGCGCGTACCATTGGCATGGATGTTTGGTGTGGGGTTTGAATAACCCGTGGTTCCATTATAATATATGTGACCATATAATATATGGGCGGTGTTAACAAAAATGCGTGCGGATGGTTATAACATATAACCCAAAGTTTAAACCATGTATTTATGCACGCGGGAATTGTAAAAGTGGTTTAAAACGGTTTAATAACCAACCTCCACTTGTCTTTGTTATATTTTCCCTTGGGAAACTCAACCCTTTTTGCTTTTGTGAGAGGTCGTATGGAAGACCTTGTGACCGAGAGCTTGGCGGTTAGAGGTTGGAGGTGCCCTAACCATTCTACGGTTTGCACCATTGGCACAGTTGCACCTGGTGCCAGGTTTTAACGTGTTTCGGGAGCATGTTCTGGGTTCATGCATACAGAGGTGCGTTTTGTAGAACCAGTTCCAGCAAAGTGGAAGGAGGAAAATGGAGGAGGCCTAACTTCTTCATCGTTTGGCCGATTGAGGTGCCGTAAAATCCCAGCTAGGGGTTTTTGGACATGATGGATCCATTGGTGCTGTTTTCAAGGCCATTTGAAGACTTCTTCTGCATTTTTTTCACCATTGAAGTTCCAGGAAGCTCTAGGGAGCTTGAAGCCCTATTTGATGGAGGACATGGTTTGGTGAGCCTATGTTTGTTTTTTGTGAATGAATAATCATTTTTGGCTAATTGATATGCTCTGAACACATTGGGACAGGTTTCAGAGGCTGTTGAGGACTTTTACATGTGTTTTTTCCAAAGAGAATCTCAGGGAAGCTTATGGCCACATGTAGAAGTGGTCATGCCTGGATGAGCCATGATCCGTTTTCAGAGTTCTATTAGTCATTTTTGGGGTTTTTATGTGTTCTGATCTCAATGGTATAGTCTGTTTTTCCATTGGAGTTGAGCAGTAGCTTGTAAAAGAACTTTTGACTAATTAATCCCAGAGAACCAATTCCATTATGGAGGCTCAAGGAGATGTAGCCTGGAGGGGGGTGAACTCCTTTATCATGTTGTGATTGTTCTGAGTTTGATGGTTTATTTGCTACAAGTTATGTTGCTATGTATTTATTTCAAGCACATATTTAACCATTTAAAAGAACAATTTCTCACAGATAAACATTTAAAGGAAGAAGCAAGAACTTAATACATAAGTTTATATTGCATATTTTAACACATGAAGCAAGGTCCTGTAAAGTTTATTTTAATGAAGTAGAGGGTGCTTGCATAGCATAACAAGTCATCCTTCTATTTTTAGATCAGGTGGTATCAGAGCATAAGTTTGTTTTGCTCATGTGTTTGCCATTGATAGCTTGATATTTAGCTATTGGTTTTTGTGCAAGTTTTGTGTTGAAGTTGGATATCTTCCAAGGATGGAGGAAGCTTCAAGTAGTGATAGTTCTCATACATTTTCATTATCTAAAGAAGAAATCATAACCATGAGAGATTTGATGAAAGAGATGTGTGAAGACAGAAATGTGCGCATTGTTCTTGAAGAACAGTTGATGGCCATGAAGCAGGAGAAAGACCAGCATGAGATGGAGATTCAACTCCATGAGGCAAAAGAAACCCTTACCAAGTACATGCATGAACATAAGGTATGAAATGTTAGTTTATCTTCTAATTACTCTAAAGATGAATGTTTTGGTGGTTTTGAGAGTCACACAAGAGTAATAGGGTCCAAGTTGTTGTTAAAAATGGGTTATGAAGGTAAAGGGTTAGGCAAGCATGCACAAGGCATTGTTGAGCCTATTGTTGTTGAAGAAAGACCCAAGTATTATGGTCTTGGTTATGAATGAAAAGATGGAGCATATTCCAAAGTCGAGGAGACAAGGGAAAAATTTCCGAGCATAAACTTTGTTTCAAGTTCACCTCCTTAGGAAGGCTTTAAAGGTGAAAGTTCAAGAACTTTTGTTGAAAGTTTGATCCCTCCAGCATGCAAGGCTTGTGTTCAAGATGAATGCAAATGTGTGGAATGAAAGAGTTGTGACAATGATGAGGACAAGGACACTGTTGATGGTCTTCAAAGGAGAGCTTGTAACTCTTCAGATTCACCTCCTCAAAGAGGTGATAAAGGTGAATGTTCAAGGTATAATTCTTCTTATCATTCAGTTACATTTGATTATGTTAAGCATGATAAATTTGGAAGAAAGAATCCTTGTACATATTGTGGTTTGTATAACCATCATGTTTCAAAGTGTTGGAAAAGATTAACGGCTTTGAAACTTTCTAAGCAAAGACAACGTGAAAGGAGGATACAAAAGATTTGCACTCATTGTCAGAAGCGGGGTCATCTTGTTGATTAATGTTGGGACATTGCATCCAACTATTCGTCCACAGCCTTAGAAGAAGTTGGATAAGAAGATTAGCAAGAATGGAAGTGGAAATTCCATCATCGATGTGATGTGAGAGTAAAGATGATTCACAAGAGGATGATTTCTAGCAGAAAAAGTCACTGTTGAGTTGGCTTGGTAAAAAATGGTTGGATTTCTTGAGCAAGTGAGCCTTGCATTTTCTGTTGTAATGCAATTTTCGATGTTATGTGTGCATTTATGGGAAGCATGATAAGTTGCATCATTTTATTTTTGTGTTCAACTCACCAAAGGTACCCATATGTTTAGGTGCTTATGTTTGTACTGGAAGGAGAGTTGAAAGAGTCATGAACATGCATTTGTTTTTATGTATTATGGCAGTGAAACTAGTGATAGTTCATCATGAGTGATTCATGATTGTAACATGGTTGTGTATCATGTTTGTCGACTTAATGTCGGTTTAGGAAGGTTGATGTTTTCAATGAGTCTCGACTAGTGTAGATGATTTTACATTATTATATTTATTAGCCGATCGTGTTTTGACTTGTGTTTAGTCAATGGTGTTTATTGACTTGAAAGTTGATTTAGAAAATACCATGTGCTTTGATAAAGAATCTGGTCACGACGGTTTGGTTGAAGAGCAAAAAGACTTTGTTAACATCATTTTTTAGGTCTTGTATAATTGGTTTCAAGATTGATGTTTTCTTAGCTTGTGACAAGATGTCGCAGGAAGTTTGTCACAAGCCAAGAAAACCATTGGAGAGTTGATTTTGTTGACACCAAAGAGTTATAAAGAGGGACTTGATTCTCAATAGGAAGGTTGGCAGTCTTCCAATAACAAAGAGAACAGTGGGTCCAACGGCGACCGAGGAATGATGGTTGAAAGGACATAGTCGGAGTTGCGGTGCATGGCATATCGGAGTATTCAGTGATTGTCGAAAAGATTTTGATATAGCGAAGCGGACAAATAAGATTTTGTGGGTCCAAAAAGCCTTTCCCGGTGGGAAGGTGTGATCAAAATGCGGATGAGGGATCAAATTTTGCTCAATTTTTCAAGAAGTGATGAATCACGATGAAAATGGTTCCATTGTATCCCGTCTTGTCTTCCACGATTTCGGCGATATATTTACTTTCTCAATTGGAGTCTGTATGAAGGAGATATCATGATCTGTCTTCAAACTAAACGGGGAAAATTTTGGATCTTGGCCCGTACTGTCCGTCTGATCCATACAATCCATATGGTGACGTAGCAGATCCGTACCATCCATACATTGATGTGACATCTGATGATGTGGCAGGATCCAGTTGGTTGTTTGGGGCCCGAATGACATGATGACACATGTCGTTATATGCTTGGTGGTTTGATGCCACGTGGCTCAATCAAAGAGCGCCATTGGCACCTTATATTAGTTGGTCTTATATGCAAAAGATATATTGGAGGCAGCGGGGTTAGACCTAGGACCCTGTGCCGCCTTCACTTAGGCGCACGGCCATTGGGCCGCCCATTGGTTCTTATTACATATATGTAAATGAATATATTTGAATTAACGAAATTGTAATGTGGGCAAGGGGTCGGGCCGGGAAGCTTGCTCCCGACGCGTGGACATTTGCATTGACATGTGACCATGGTGCATATAGGTATGCGCGTACCATTGGCACGGATGTTTGGTGTGGGGTTTGAATGGCAGTGGTTCCATATAATATATGTGACCATATAATATATGGGCGGTGTTAACAAAAATACGTGCGGATGGTTATAACATATAACCCAAAGTTTAAACCATGTATTTATGCATGCGGAAATTGTAAAAGTGGTTTAAAATAGTTTAAAACCAGCCGCCACTTGTCTTTGTTATATTAGCCCTTGGTAAACTCATCCCTTTTTTCTTTTGCGAGAGGTTGTATGGAGGACCTTGTGACCAAGAACTTGGCGGTTAGGGGCTGGAGGAACCCTAACCGTCCTACAGTTACCTTGGATTGAAGTGGTTCGTAGGTGCAGGGATCTCGCATTTCGGGAAGCGTGTTTGGGTTCATGCGGAGGTGCGTTTTGTAAAGCCATTTCCAGCAAAGTGGAAGGAGGAAATGGAGGAGGCCTAGCAGCTTCATCGTTTGGCCGATTGAGGTGCGTAAAGAAACCCAACTAGGGGTTTTGGACATCTTGGATCCATTGATGCTTGTTTTCAAGGCCATCTGAAGACTTCTTCTGTAATATTTTCACCATTGAAGTTCTAGGAAGCTCTAGGGAGCTTGAAGCCCTATTTGATGGAGGGACATGGTTTGGTGAGACTATATGTTGTTTCTCACGTGAATGAATAATCATTTTTGGCCTAGTGATATGCTTTGAACACATTGGGACGGGTTTGAGAGGCTTTTGAGGACTTTTACAAAAAATTTTGCCAAAGAGAAGCTTAGGGAAACTTATGGCCACATGTAGAAGAGGTCATGCCCGGATGAGCCATGATCCGTTTTGAGGAGTTCTATTAGTCATTTTGGGGTTTTATGTGTTCGTCTCAATAGTGCATTATGTTTTTCCATTGGAGTTGAAGCGGCCGACTTGTAATAGAACTTTTGACTAATTAATCCCATAGAGCCAAGTCCATTATGGAGCTCAAGGAGATGTAACTTGGGAGGGTGAACTCCTTTATCATGTTGTGATTGTTACGAGTTTGATGGATTTTGTTTTGCTGAAGTTATGTTAGCGTGTATTTCTTTCAAAGCACATATTTAACCATTTAAAAGAACAATTTCTCGCAGATAAGCGTTTACAAGAAGAAACATGAACTTAAAACATAAGGTTATATTGCATATTTTAACACATGAAGCAAGGTCCTATAAATTTTATTTTAATGAGTAGAGGGTGCTTGCATAGCATATCTAAGTTAATATCTATTTTCAGATCACCATTGATGATTTCATACATGTTGGGAGACATAGATGTGATGTGAGTTGCTTCATTATTGATAGAGATCCCATTTATGACATTGAGGGGTAGATCTCAAGCAAAGGGGTTGAAATGCCATTTTCAAAGGACTGGCCTCCATGCATGTATGATTAAGATGTTTAGAAACCTAGTGATGACATGGTTAGCGATTTGTTACGCCCTTTTGAGGATTACTTGTCATAGCATGATCTTCATTCATCCTTTGGTACATACCCTTTTGAGGATGTTGATTTGTTTTATGAGGACATCCGACCGTTGTGCTCATGTTTTGAGGAATACCAGGACATGTCCACCTAAGAGCAATCAGAGTTTCATTCTTTAAAGCATAATTATTTTCATCTTGGAGATTTCCTTGGAGATTCATAGGGGAAGAGGCAATGTTTTCTACACACGGGCGATTTCCCTTACCTCTTACCCTCTTCTCCAAGAGATCATGCTATATTCTTATGAAATCTCATCTCCTCTCAGGCCTCGACAAGCAACGAGTATTTATGTGCCAATGAAGATGAGTAGCCAGATCTATATATAGTATCCCCTTCAGAGATGGATTGATCAGCCTTGTGGCTACATTTTAAGGTGGGATGATCAGGATGATGGTTTCTCTTTCTAGATGGATTTCCTCCCCCCACCCATATTTATGAGTTTTATTTCATGATGGGTGTATGTGTGTTTTATAATCATGATTATTATGTGTTTGAGTTATCTTTGTTGTATTATATGATTAAGAATAGGGGGGAGATACTTTGATGATGATCAAATGGTTGTATTGGATGTATGACTTCACCCAACATCATCAACACATTTTCTCCGAGGAGCTATTTTGGGTAAGTAGGCAAGTCATTTTGAATCCATGCATTTTCATCTTGATTTCTCATGTTGGTTTATATACATTTCATTTTAATTTTTCTCTGCTTGCATATTGATTTTTATGATTATCTTAGAATTTATTGAAAAATGTCAAAATTTTATTTTCAACTTAGTTGGTTTGGATTATGATCATATGAGAACAATTATTGATGAGTGAGCCATCCTACACTTGATAGTTTGATGTTTCCTTACCGATGCGGGTCTACTAGAATTTTGTTCTTGTTCTCATGCACTCTAGATATTTTATGTGTCCCCAAGTAGGAACCGTATGTTATCCCCATTTTGGCGGATAACTAAAGGAGATCATGTCGAGGCCCCAGGGTTGCGAGAAATGGAGTAGAGACTACATGACCAAAAGTACCTTTTTTCATAGATGAAAAACCCACTCACCACTAGAGATGTCAATTTTATAGATGGCATCCACCACACTAGATGGCTTTAGGGCGGTGTCTTGCTCCATGAGGTACAAAATTAAATATTACGGTGAGCATAATTTCAATATTTAGTCTATTTGATTCATATTTGTATCTTATATTTCTCTAGATTTAATGATATATTATTGGAAATTATGCCTTTTTCCTGCTTCACCTTGGTGGTTGACATTATTACCCCTAAAGTAAGTAAGTGGTATCCCTTGGGGATGTGTTTGCTACTTGGGAAATCTCTTAATGAGCCATCGTTACCATTCCCAACCATACTTACCTCTTTCCATAATTGTTCCCCCCCTCCTTTTACTTATCTCTTGGGATTTTTGGGGTGTATTGACCCAAGAGGGGTTCCCCTCATTCTATGGGAAGAAGGAGACTAAGGCATTAGAGGGTTGATGTTGGGTAAAGATAAAGACTTGTATAAAAATTCAGGATACTTCACCAGGATCTTAGAAAGAAATGAAATCTTATCTTTGATGGGGACCCACAATATAATAAATAATTCTTAAGATGTTAGTTGAAGGATATGAGGTCCCATCACAAGTAGACCTATCATCCATGAATATCTAGTGGTATGAAATTACCATCATCTAGTCGCCAAACTATGGGGTAGTGGTAGTTGCATGATTGGAAAGGGGGTCTCATCATGACCAACCTTCTCATTTACATTATATTGTTTGTGGGTGACATTGCCATTATCTGGTCACCATGCTAAGGCAGTGTCTTCTGGTCAGATCTTGAAGTAAAAGGGAAAGAAAATAAATAAAAGAAAGATAAATGGGGTAAGTGGGCTTGGAAAAGTGCATTCACTTGAGACTGAAGGTGGGAACACACCTCTGAGCTGCCATGAATGAGACCTCGACCCTTATATGCCATGAGCCTATTCCCATTAAGTATTGACTGAGCAAAACTTATCCACTTTACATGGATTAGAGGAGGATCTCTTTGAAGCTTTCTCTCCTTGACCTAGGGCAAGATCTACCCAATAGGACACCTCATCAGCCCTCCAATATTCAGATACCCACAAGTCACTTAGTGTCTTTGAGATGTTAATTGTTTGATATAATGATCTTGGATACACATGATTGGATGGATTATTTATTGATTGGATTCACTTATCGTATGTTTATGACTTGGTAATCATTTAGGAGAACATGCTCGATGTCTTCACGGGACCTAGTTGGTGGATGGTTTTGGAAGAACAAGCATAGATTGTGTTTCCTTGGGGTTTGAATCCCACGGGTTGGATACTAGGGCCCGCATGTTGGATGATAAATATAAAACTTGGAAGGCCTTGATGATGGGTGGATGACATAGCCCAACCCTCACTTGCCAAATGATTTTTCCCGGGGAGGGGAAAAGCGTCCTATTTTAACCGACATCATGCTTGGAAGTGAGGCATGGTGGTGAGGTGCCACTCTTTGACACATGGAAGTTTTGTGGAGAAGAGGGTATTCACCATGATGAGAGTGCTTATATCCTTGACATGTGGCCTTTGGATTCCTACCCATGATTCTCCAACACCAATGACTTCCTTAAAGTGAAAAAGCATCTCCTAAAGGGGTGGCGTCCTTCTAAATTAGGGTTTTTTTGTGCAAAAGTGAAAATTTAAAGGAATTGTTTAATATTATTTTTGTAAAAGGGAAATGTGGGGTTTTTATCCCCTAATCTTGTTCTTTACCCTAAAAGTATGTGGAAAAAATATGTTATCTATATTTTGTATAAATAGAATCATAAGATCTCATTTTATCATAACTCTCCCTCATTGTGAGAGGGATTGGTCACCAGAATTTTCGCTATGCTCTGGTCTTTTTGTCTCTTGTGAATTTGTTTATGGATATATTGATGAATGGTTAATGGAGGTGAAACTAGCCTTGGATTATGTTTTTCTAGCTCTTATGGTGGATTATCTTGTCATTTCTCTTGATGCTTGGTATGACAATTTACTATTATGCTATCAATTTTTTTCAAGTCAATTATTGTTATGATAGTAGCTAGATTGGAAGTATAAGGTCCATACCCCCACCATAATATTCATCATTTTGTCTTCATCTCATTGATTATACAAGGGGTTTTCTAAGAGAGTATAAGGGCATACACCCTCTAGGCTCTTATCCTAAACCCTAGTTTGAGAGAAACTTAGCCAGTAAAGAGAGATTACACCCCAAGGAGGGAGCTTCTTTAGTTATTTGTTTATTTGACTCCATTAACCCCAATACTAAATTCACTAGTCATACTTTTTTTGCATTGGAGATGTAAAATCATTTCCTTAGGATACACAAATTTTGATCTTTTGAAGGGTTTCTTGCTTGAAGTTGGTTTGCCTCATTGAGAGGACTCTTCCCCTAATAGAGAATCCCCTCTCTCCCACTACTTATTTATGATGTTACAAAATTATATTCAACCATTAGGTATACATAAAAACCTAACTCATTTTCTTGAACAACTCTCTTATCAACCATTGGATTTTCTCAAAGTTTGCACACCTTTTCTCCTTGGTCCAATGCACTTTTGGGAAAGTTTGAGGGGATTCCAGTGGATGATTATGTGTTATGTACATTGAATATTACAATGATAAGGCTGATATAATTTTCTGAGGACAAGTGTTTATAACAACATTATCATTTATTCTAAGAATATTGGTCTTTCATCTTGAGTTTAGTTAGTCATTTACTAGTATTTCTCTTGCATTTTTTCTACTTGATCTTTAAATTTATTGTGACTTTAAAGTACCATTTTCATAATGATATATATTATTATCTATTGCTTAAAATTAGTGACAACAAGCTTAAATTTTTGATCCAACTAACATGCATCATTGCAAGTGTCTTTTCTTGTGTCTCAGACGAGGTGTTTCATCATTTGTAGGTTTCTCAACATACTTAGAAACCCTTGGACCCCCCAAGACTTATTCCAAAGCGTTTCCTCCATAGACTTGTTACTCTAGGGCTTCACTTCCATTCCTTATCCATCTCCATCCTCAATACCCCTAGGGGTCATGGGATCCTCCTAAGTGACCTAGCCACCCCCTTAGTGCGGGACCTACATGAGGTGACATTGGTTTAAGTTCCCAAGTTGTAGAAATTTCTTTGTGGTTGGGTTGGGATTTTCCCAAACTTCAATGTGTGCTATTAAATTTTGGCACAGTTTCCATGGAGGATTTTACAGTCCACATTTTGTGCCACAATGACCTTTGGTAAGCTATCCCAAAGCCTTTCCCTTAGGTTTCCCGATGACTCCACCTAAGGGACATTCCATTTCCCTTTTCCTTGATGAACTCACCTCGAAGTTCATCTGGTGACTCCACCACCCCAAATATGTTTCCATTTTCCCTTTCATCCCTTAGTGAGCCTTGAGATCATCCGGCGAATCCATTGAGGTATTACCCTAAGTGATGGAACCATGGAATCAAGGGAATTACCATGGGAATTCCATAATATGTATCCTTATGTTGGCGTTCAGAATGTCCCTGGATTTCCAAATCATTGTCCAATAGAATGGAAAATTGCTAAATTTGACATTGATCCGATTCTTGAGTCCTTATGTTGTTGTAGGAAAATTTGCCTGCGGACAAGTAGATCGACTTTTAGAGCTTGACCTTAACCCTAGGCAGAAAAGTGCTTATCATGGACCTTTGAATTTCTTTGAATCTGTCTAAACTAATGCATGATAAGGGAGGGTAACATAAGTACCTCTTAATCGGCGTTTGTCCACACAGCTCAGAGTTGCACTCAATCTTTGCTCCCTCGGGGATGCATTGGACAAAACAGATACGACCACTTCCTACTCATTGACATTAGCTTGAAAATAGATCTATCAGCTAATTATAAGTTTATGTAACATCAGACAAACTAAAAGAAGCGAATAGCGTGTCATATTAATGAGAATAACGGCGGCCCGGTGCCCTGTCGTAGATGCGAGATCACGACAACCGTGGGAGTCCTCTTAGTCTAACCCTTGCCTAAGCGATCCACAACCTGGATGACAAAAAATTCACTGATCACTCTCCTTCAAATGACTATGTGTTTCCTATGATATCACAGGTTTCATGAGAGAAATTCTTCCCCAACACCACTTATGAGATCATAAGTTTGGTATCATCCTTTTTCTTTCTTACCTGTGGTCCATAGGTTTGACATCATTCTTCATTTTGCAGTCCTGTCTCACTTATGAGATCATAAGTTTGACATTCTCTAATTTGCATTCCTCTTTCACCATTGGAAATATTTCTTATATAGCCTTGGAGAGTCTCAACAACTTGAGATATCCTTTTGGTGAGTTGAGGATTTTCCTCTTTTAGTTGAGGATCTACCCTAATATCATGTTTGGACTAGGGATTCGAGCTCATCTGCCTTCTAAGAATGAAAATAAGCTTCCCCATTCATCTCCAGCAACAGCCTTGAGAATGGGTGGCGCTCCCTCAAAGAGGGGCCATCGAGGCGTTATAAGCGCCCTTAGTAGCTTTAGGGGTGCAGCAGCCCTCAAAATCTATATCGCTCCCTCAATAGGGATAGGGGAGCTTTATAACGATCCCTGACATTGTAAGGGGGAGTGTCGGCATTCCGAGATAGTGTAAGGGGGCCTCCTCTCAAAACTCAATTTTGAGGTGCTTTCATATGGCAAAAGGTTTGCAAACCTTGACTCCATTTTCTCCTCTTCCAAATCAAGATGTTTGAGGTTTTCCAAGTGTCCTTCTCATGTCGTTATAGGCCACATTGCATGGTGCATCATGGCAGCATGCTTTAACGACACTTGTAAGGCAACATGAACCTGCACGACCTTAATGACAAAATGCTTATTTACTTGCAACACTTGTAATGGCGACACTTGAGACACTATCAAATTGAGTAATTTTGATGTGTAACATATTACTTTAGTATATGAAGTTAGGAGAAATATGAGGCCGATAAGCATGAAATACTTTAGTCCTTCCTCTCCATGAATCCATCCTTCCTTCGTCCATCCATCCGGCCATCCATCCATTCCATTCCATCCTTCCATCCTTCCATCCATCCATCTTTCCGTCCTCAATCCATCCATCCTTTCCATTCCATCCATTCCATCCATCCGTCCTTATCCTTTCCATCCATCCATCCTCCTTTCCTTCCTTCCATCCATTTCTTTCCTTCCTCCTTTCTCCTTCCATAAATTCATCGGTCTTTCCTCCTCCTTCCTTTCCTTTCTCTCCCTCCATTCCATTCCGGCCTTCCTCAAATCCATCTTTCATCCGTCAAATCTTTCCTCCATCCATCCGTCCATCCTCCATTCATCCATCCTTTCCGTCCATTCCATTCCTTCCACTCCTTCCTTTCCTCCGAATGTTCCTTCCATCATCCATCCCACCTCCGTCCATCCACGATCCATCCATCCGTCCATCCATTTCCATTCCTCCGGTCAGATCATCCTCGGCTTTCCATTCCGTCCGTCCATCCATCCATCCATTATCCATTTCCTCCTCCGCTCCGTCCTCCGTCCTTTCCCTCCATTTCCATCCATCCTCCATTCATTCGTTCATTATATTGTATATCATCAACACTCAATTACTAATGTGATGAGTGGTTTCTTAGAGCTGACATCTGATGTTGTTGGGGTCTTGGTCCTTTTCGGGCTCTTCTTCTTCTTCTCTTTCTGTTTTCTTCTTCTTCCCAAGATCAACTTGGCTACTTGCTTTTGAGCTTTCACTAAGCCGAAGAAGGAGAAATGGAAAGAGAGACGATAGGCCGAAGAAGGTGAAAATTGACGTGAAGGTTGATGTGTGGGTGGTGTATTGTTGTCAAAGTATTAGGTGCTGGCCCGAAACATCAGGGAGGGATTAGGGATCATGGTGGGAACAACAAGCCGGTAATCTAATAGTGAGTCTGGAGATTTCGATTAGCTAACATATGGAGGGACCAAAGTTTCAAACAAAGGAAAGGGTATAAGGTTCCCCGAGGAAGGGGGTTCCTCCATTGTTGGTACTCCTAAGTTGATGCACCATTAACAACATTTCGACCTAAGGTCCACTAAGTAAAAGAAAGAGCATACGCTAATAGAATCTAGAATCACAATGAAGCAAAACATGACCTTCTTTTGATGATGCGTTACTAGTTGGTGATGAAATCCAGCGTCGTGAGATCAATATAGGAAGTGGTGGGGATAGATTGGGTGGATTAGTTATGTTGGTGGATTTCTTAACAGACTTACCTTGGTGCAAGCTTCCACACCTGATAATTGTGGATTTACCCTCCAAAGAGCCCGGGTGAGTTTGACCACTGTACACTCGAGTGATTGAGACTTCCTGTCGCCGTCACCTTGTGTAAGAACCCTAAAAAGATTATAGCAATACTAAAAGGTTACCAATTACATGATTATTTTGGTAGAACGCGATTAAACAGTTGATCGAATGCAGTGAGGTATCAAGCGAAATCAACTAAGAAGCTTCCCGCGATAGTGTGGATTTACCTCAAAGTGACCCCCATAATACGATCGAACCACCACAACTTGATTAAACCACGGAGGTTAGTCCCCGTAGCTCACCCAAAAGCGACCTCGTGCGTAACCCACATTATTATTGAGAGGGGGATCCCGAGCGGAACTTATACGATAAGCGGATTTGACTCTCCCTAGTTCGGGATGCTAATGTTTGTTTTAACAACTTTGTGGAGTTATGCTCCACAACCCTAATCAATTACCCTTACCTATTCTCTTTTGTTGGTGGAGGATTCTATCAAAGAAAAAGTTCTAGATGAATTTTGATTAGCGTTGATTTTGGTAGGCATTCTTTATGCAAAGGGTGCATGGAAATTGAAGCGAATGGAATTTAGACTACGACGAAGTGCATCAAGCATGATAGCCGATCATTTCTTTAGATGAACATAATACGTCTAGGAGAGAGGATTCTTTCACTAACAAGCACCTTCGGAATGCCCTCAAGCAATTCTTTTCTCAATCAAATTTTGATGTAATGCAAAACTTTTTTCAAAATGCCTCTAATATACTCAATCAAACATGCAAATATCTTTCTTGCTTGCATATAAATGATGATCAACGTAATCACAATGCTTATCTTTTGCCAATTATCTTCTTGGTATAAATGAGAATCAAACTAGCATAAGAAAAAACACACAAACCATACACCCTTATAGTAGCAATCGAAATGAAAGAAAAGCGAATGAAAGGAAACAACCAAAAAGAAAACAAAGGCTAAACACCCAAAAGCAGAAAACGAAGAATAGGGACCTTGACCCAAAGTAGAGTGAAGAGTCCTATAGGCCTTTGATGACCTTCATAAAGGTTTTGCTTTGCTGAAGAGAGAAAGAAAAAATAGAGCATAGGCTTCAAGCTTCATTCAATCAGCAAGTTTCAAAGACAAGCGATTGAAAGAGGCTACAAGAGATCAATCAACAAGGTCTTATCATGGAAAAGGCCGATGTCGAATTAAGCCGGAAGAAAAAGTGGCTTCGTAAAAGGTCCTTTCAGTAGGAAAACAGTGAAGCAAAAATTGCAAATTTGGAAGGTTTATGGACCGAAATTTGGCGCTTTCATTGCCAAGGGAAAAGAAGCGTTATAGCACTACGTGTGGGGCTACAAACAACGGCACTTTCACGATAACTTACTTAAGTGGTAGCCGAGTGCGAAAGTGCCGAAATTGTCAAAAATTTCAAAATCGAGATCGAGTTTGACCGTATCTTTGAATGTGACAAGACAAAGGGTATCAACTCATGAAACTAATCAAAGAGGGAATGACAGTTGCAGAAGCGATTAAAGGGGCCGAACAAAGGTCAATGAGACAAATCAAACAAAGAGGTTTTGAATTGAGGCTATCTCCCGAGTGGAGTCACCGGTTTATTTGTAGGAAAATGTGCCTGCGGACAAGTAGGTCGACCTCTAAGGCTTGACCTTAACCCTAGGCAGAAAAGTGCTTGTCATGGACAACTGAATTTCTTCCGAATCTATCTAAGCCTAATGCCGCGTGAGAAGGGAGAGTAACATAAGTACCTCTTAGAGGCGTTTGTCCCTGCACCTCCGAGTTGCGCTCAATCTTTGCTCCCTGGCCCGGGAATTACGTGGAAAAAAACAAGATACGACCACTTCCTACTCTATTGACATTAGCTTGAAAAGCGTCTATCAACTGAATGATAAGTTCATGTAACATCAAACACAAACTAGAAAGAAACAGGCCAAGCGTGTCATAATGGCTGAGAGAATAACGACAACAATACTTCTGATGCATTGAATGCGAATCACGACGACCGTCAAGTCCTCTTCATCTAACCTTGCCTGAAAGATCCACAACTTCCCGGATGGCGGCCCGACTTCAATGGTGCTCTCGCCGGTATTGCAGATTTCCTCAAGATCATAAGTTTCACATGGTCGGTTCCATCTTCCTCACCTATGGGATCATAGGTTTGGTATCATCCTTTTTTCTTTCTTACCTATGAGATCATAGGTTTGGCATCATTATCCAATTTGCGGTCTGTCTCACTTATGAATCATAAGTTTGACATTCTCTAATTTGCATTCCTCTTTCACCATTGGAAAGCTTGCTTATATATAGCAGAGGCTCAACCATCTTAGCAGATATCGCTTGGGAAGGTGAGGATTTTCCCTCCTTGATTGAGAGGATCTGCCCCTAGGATGTAGCGGTCGGGGATTGACTCAAGCGCCTTCCAGAATGAAAACTTCCCCATTCATCTCCAGCGGCTTAACAGCCGGAATAGAATTGCAGCTCCCTGAAAGGGGCATCAGAGCGTTGTAGCGCTTTCTAGTAGGCTTTAGGGGGGCGCGAGCGCTCTCAAAATCTATAACTCTCTCCCCTAAAGGGCACAGGGCGTTATAGCGGCTCCACGGCGATTGTGGGGCGGCTGGCTTCGAGATGAATGTGGGGGCTCCTCTCAAAATTCGGTTTTGAGGGTGCTGTATAATAAAGGGTTTGCAAGCTTGTTGACTCTCATTTCTCCTCTTCCAAATCAGATGTTTGAGGTGTTTCAAGTGTCCTTCTCGTAGTTATAGGCGCGACACTTAGTCATCATGTTTCTCCTCTTCCAAATCAGATGTTTGAGGTGTTTCAAGTGTCCTTCTCATGTCGTTATAGGCACGACATAGTCATCATGGCAGCATGCTTTGCTTTGACACTTGTGAGCAACATAGACACTTGCGACCTTGTGAGCAAAATGCGACACTTGCAACACTTGTAATGACGACACTTGTGACACTATCAAAGTGAGTAATTTTGATGTGTAACACATGTTGTCAATTATATGAAGTATGTTTCAAGCCCATATGTGCTACATGAGAATGTGCTAAAGAAAATATTTGTATCTTCACTAGAATCAAGTTAAAAATATTGGCTTTCACACTCATGTGATCCAAAGAGTATCCCTTCTTCTACAAAGCTCATTGAAGAATTTCTTAGGAATTATCGGCCAACTACTCAAAGTTTGCAATATTCTTTCCAAGAGTTCAAACAAACTTTTTGCAGAGAATGTTTTCCGATTGATGATGAGAAAATATATGAAAAAAATATTGAAGAAGATCTTGATGAAGAAGATCCCGATGACACATATGATGAAGATGAAGTATCTGCTCTTCCACTTGATGGGACATCCAGACCTTTTCACCTCTTGCACATCAATAAGAGAACATGATAAGTTATAATACTTTTGAAAACTTTTATGATGCCTTGTTCCATGATTGTGGAAATGCAGAAAATTTCCAAAACGATCTCGATGAGGTTTCTCTTGTAGAAGGCTTGAACGAGAATTTGTTATTTGCTTTCCATTTTGAAGAAAATGAAGTTATCTAGATATGTGAGGAAGTGATAAGCTCTTATGGTTCATATCAATTCATGGGACAACCCTCAGATATATTTGACAAACACATTGATGATTTCATACAACTTGGGAGGCGTAGATGGGATGTGAGTTGCTTCATTATTGATATAGATCCCATTTATGACATTGAGGGTAGATCTCAAGTAGAAGGGGTTGAAATGTCATTTTCAGAGGACTAGCCTCCATGCATGTATGATTCATATGTTTGACAACTTAGTTATGACATGGTTACAAATTTGTTCTTCCCTTTCAAGGATGACTTGTCAGAACATGATCTCCATTCATCCTTTTATACATACCATTTTGAGGATGCATATATTTTTTATGAAGACTTTCAACCATTTTGCTCAGGTTTTGAGGAATACCAGGACATGGCCAACTCAAAGCAGTCATAGGTTCATTATTCAAAGAGGAAGTGTTTTTATCTTGGATATTTGTATGGATATTCACAGGGGAAGAGGCAGTGTTTTTCTACACTTGAGACTGTTCCTTACCTCTTACCCTCTTCTCCAAGAGATCATGCGGTATTCTTCCAATCTCTCATATCCTCTCATGCCTCGACAAGCAGTGGGTATTTATGTGGCGATGAACATGAGCCTTCTTCTACATATAGTAGCCCCTTTTAGAGATGGATTGATAAGTCTTGTGGCTACACTTTTAGGAAGGATAATCAAGTTGATGGTTTCTCTTTCCAACGTAATTTCCTCCCTCCCACCCATATTCATGAGTTTTATTTCATGATCGATTATATGCGTGTTTATACTCATTATTATTATGTTCTTGAATTATCTTTGTTGTATTATATGATTAAGTACAAAGGGAAATACTTTGATGAGATGATCAAATGGTTGCAATGGTTGTATGAATTCACCTGACATCATCCAACACCTGATCTTCAGGACCCCAAGGCCCCAGGTAAGTCATTTTGAATCCCTGCATTTTCATATTGATTGCTCATGTTAGTTTATATGCATTTCATTTTCATTTTTCTCTACTTGCATATTGATTTCATGATTAGCTTAGAATTTATTGAAAAATTGTCAAATTTTTCTTTTTCTAGCTTAGTTGGTTTGGATTATGATGATATGATAACAAGGATGAGTAGGATATCTTGCACTTGACAGTTTGATTTTTCCTTGAAGGCACATGTCTACCAGGAGATGCTGCAGTTCTCATGCACTCTATGGTGAGCATATGTCCCCAAGTAGGAGCCATGTGTTATCCCCATTTTGTGGATAACTAAGGAGATCATGTCTCGAGGTCCTTAGGTTGTAGATATGGAGTGTTGATAGAATACATGACCAATAGTTCCCTTTTTCATAGATGGAAAACCCACTCACCACCACAGATGATCATAGTTTTGTAGATGGCATCCACCACACCAGCTGGCTTCCGGAAGGCAGTGGGCCTTGGTCCATGAGGTACATGTCAGTATCATGGTGAGCATCATTTCAATATTTAAGCTATTTGATTATATTTTATCTTAGATTTCTATAGATTTCATAATATATGCTTGGACATTATGCCTTTTTCCCTGCTTCACCTTGGTGGTTGACATTGTTCCCTAGTAAGTGGTTTTCCTTGGGGATGGGTTTGCTACTGGGAACTTCCCTAATGAACCATAGTACCAATACAGACCATATGTTGGCACAGGGGCAGACTCAAGGTTCAATGCTTAACAACGCACCAAGGAAACCCCAACTACTGGCCCTTCCGACAACACCTACGAAGTAGGCGAAGTATCACTCGAGGTAGAAGCAGGGGGGGTTACAAGATGCAGGTGTCTGTAACTAGGTTGGGACATGATTATGTGATAAGAGCACTTAGGAGAGTATTCTTTTAACACTTAGGAAGTGAACATGCATTATTTTATTAACCTCATTAACATCACAATGCATAATCAAAGACAGATAAGCACAATAACAACAAGTGATTATGTACCTTGAGCACTTAGCACTATGAGTTAAATCTAGAATTCATTTACCCTTTAACATAAGTAAAGTTCTTAAGAAAAAAATATATATTCATCACACATCATAATCAAAGCACTAATCAAATGCATAACAAAAATGACACTGCACAAAGCAAACCATGGGACACTAGATATACGTGGTTCACCCTAGGGTGGGGATACATCCACAAACCACTTTGCCTCTTTATTATTTGCCAAAATATTACATCCAGTCACTCCTATGCACTAAGCTACATAGTCAAACTTCGCAGAAGACAATATATCTACACACTAAGCACTAGATCCTTCTTCTTTACCTTCCAAAAATAGGTCAAATTCACAGCGCCAAAATCTCTTATCATGACACTTAGCACTTGCTCCACACTAAGCATCAAAAGCACTAAGAACAGTCTACAAAATCGCATTCGAGCACCAAGCCTCGACAACTTCGCACACACAACCATTGCTTCTACAATACATTCCTCTATATTTATACTTTACAAAATCTTACAATAAGGCCTAAACATGGGGAAAACCCATGGGCCAACATCCCATAAACCCATTACAAAACCCAAAGGACCCCTTACTGGGTCCACATAACCCTCAAAATAGGTGAGATCTGCTATCTTAGCTCCGCCTGGGTGATCCTACTTCGACCAATGTGTCAAAGTCCAAAAGTGGGCGAAAACCTCCAAAACTGACCAAAGTTTCCCCAAAACTTGGTCAAGGGATAACAGGCTCCCAAAACTCACCTGCGACTCATCCCGAGTCACTCAGGTCTGAACAATGCTTCTTTAAAATCCTTGATCTTAACTTGAGATGCCTCGCCTTTCTGCCTTGCCTGAGCCTCCTGGACCGTCTACTCTGTAACAGGCCCTTCCAGGCACTGTTCTACTGTTGAAACTACTTGATCTAACTGTGAACCCTGGTCATCGATCTCCTCGAACACCTTGCAAGCTTCATCCTGCATAGGTTGTAACTTCTGTGTTACTTCCATCACCTTACCCTCGAGGGAAGTGATCTGCTGCTGTACTGTGTGCTACTCCTAGGATCTCTTCATCCTTTCAACTTCTATGAGAAGCTTCATCTGTGCCTCCTTTAACTAAGCCTCTAGCTTCTTTAACTCTGGATCCTCAGTGAGGCGTTCATACGTCTGGCTGCTTCTGTCACTCAACTTCTTACATGTCGAGGCGAGGGATTTCATACTTGATACTATGTTTTTGGTGGACTCCTCCCTCTGGTCACACACGTACTGTGGGGTGCTCGACACTGTTCAGGCCTCCAATTCAACTATCCTAGCCTGAAACTACTGGAGGATCTCTACGAGTTTAACTGCTTGAGCTTTGACAATCTCTTGCTCCTCCTGTACCAAGCCTGTCACCGAGAGACACACTTTGCTTATTGAGTCTTTCACCATGGCCTGCTCTGCAAGCAACTGCTCTTTTTTCTTCTGTAGCTGGGCTTCACTAGCTTTCTTTTTCTCGTGAATATTTTCCTAAAGGTCTTATTTCTCACTTTCACAAGAAAATACACTGTCCTACGCTGCTCATAACTGTACTAGGACTTTGTATTTCTCCTTTTTCAATTCTTCTGTAGCCTTCTCCTTCTCTTCCTAATCTCTCTGGAACTAATCTTCTGTTGCATCAACAAACCTTCTTAGTTGGGATGCTCTTTCAATGGTCATTTCTCTCTGTTCCCTTTTGTATGCCTTCAAATATGCCTCCAATACTTCAACCTGTTCTGGAGGTATTCCTTTCATATTAACCTCAACATCCAAGTTGGGGATAGCTAGTAGTGATGCGGGGGTGGGAAACTTGATGTTATACTGGGAGAGGGTGATCCAAATCCCTATTTCACCCTATGGAGTTGGTTCATTCCCCAAGTATGTAGTCTGTGATGAGGAAGGAGCAACAGGCACTGCGTGGACCAAGCAAACAACTTGATGCACTTCCTTCAACTCCCTCTCAATCCTTTCATATAACTCTATCTATTTCTCTTTGTATCTCTTCAACATGTCTTCAGAGGTGTCCTTCATAGCTCTGCATACCAGACTAATTTTTTCATCAGTGAGAGTGGATTCCAACTGTGGCTTATTGGCATGCATTTTATTCCTTGCTGAAGGTTTCTTCGGGGTAACTTTCTTCTTTTGTGGGGTCACTGTCACAACAGGGGGATCTTCAGGTGGTGGGGTGCTTGCTCCTGTGAGTGGTGATGTGGTTTCACCTCCTTCTTTCTCTTCTTATCCTTCATATCTTCCTCCCTGTCCTTTTGCTTCGCCTTCTCCTCCTTCCGGTGAGCTAGACCTGCTATCTCTAGAGGTTTCCTCTTCTTCCTCTTCGTCACTCTCTATGTCCTATACTTCAACCTGATTTTTGTGTTTCCTCTACTTCTTCGTCCCATTGGACTGTCCGACATGTTCATCTCATGTAACCATCAGGCTTCCTATAGTGTCAATGTCAAATAACTCTGCATCGACGAAAGGTACAAGAAATTCTTTTGGCCAATCCTTTATAATATGTTCCATATCTACATCCATGAGCTTATAGTATGACTGAAATATTTATTGGTGCTCGTCTCTTCACGTGGTGATGTAAATGAAGTGGGGATCAGTGTGAAAATTTGCTATGGGCCGATACTGATGCAGGTTATGCAGTGTCATACAAGGGGATTCTTCAATGGCGACTTTCAACTACTGATAATATCTTTGAAACATGGCATTAGACTGCCACTTCTTCGTCATGTCATTGGTATACCACAGGGTGGAAAAATGAGAGGCCAGGGGGTCTGTAGGTTCAATCTCTAGGAACGTAGCTCCTTCAGGCATCTTCCAAGCCACAAATGTAATCCGTATGATCAACCAATTGTAGTGAAACTCATATCCCAAGTCTCGGGATTCACGACAATATATTTCTAGCTCGTTGACGAGGTAGTTCGCCCAGTTCATCTGCAGACCCTCCACACACTTTC
This sequence comes from Picea sitchensis, assembly GCA_010110895.2. NCBI lineage: Eukaryota > Viridiplantae > Streptophyta > Pinopsida > Pinales > Pinaceae > Picea > Picea sitchensis. The sequence goes on along the minus strand of SNQJ01S0043182.1, from coordinate 32,727 downwards.
CTGTGAGGTCCACCACGAACCTGGTGACCTGTGTGGGGTGGTTCTTCCTCACTAGCTTGCCAGCTAAGAGTTGACAAGAAAGGCACACTGTACCATGCTATATGGAGGATACCTTGTAACCTCGCTTCCCCTTTTCTACCTGTTATAACCCTAAATTGCACCATACATGCATACCTAGCATCAATCCATCTTACTTGCTATTTTTTCCAAGCCATCATGCAACAAATCTTCTTAAAAACCATATTTTTTAAGATGTACACACCCTGCCCCATTAATTCCCATGTACACATGCTTGTTGCACCACTACATCTCACGTACATACGCTAGCTGCACCATTAAATCCCCCATATACCCACAAATGTTGCAAAAATTAAAAAGTTGCAAGGAATTCATGGAGATTACAGCCTATTGGGTAGTTTTCCAATTGTCCCACCACCTATAGCCCATCACCCAACTGAATAACCATCATTTTGTGATATAAAAGGAGGTTTTTGGGTCTCATTCCAAAAAGATAAGCATAAGAACAATGAAACTCTACCCATTTCACATCCCTTCCTTGCCCCAAGAATTTGCAGCCACCTTGTGAGTTTTGTGCCAGAATTGCCCATTCTTGCCTTTTTCCTCCATTATAAGCCTATGCAATTTCCTTATAAGAAGTGTGAGAGGAGAAAGATACATGGAAGCACAATTGGAGCTTCATGAAGAGGATCCCCGACCATGTTCGAGGAGCAGTCACTGATCTCATTGTCAATAAACTTTGTGATTCTAATAAAAGGAATACTTTTTCTGTTCCATAATATGATGTGTTCAATCTTTATGTTTGATTTATGTTTTATACTAACATCTAACTGTTGGCCCTTGACCAAGTTTTGAAGAATACTTGGTCATAGTTGACCATTTTTGGGACTGCAACAGCTAGTCAAAGATGGAGCGCAACGCGAAGCAGAAATTAGGGAAGCAAACCCTATTTTTGGGACCCTTTAAGGTTTTGGGTTAATGTAACAGGAAAGGGATGTCGACCCATGGGTTTACCCAGGCTCAGGCCCATTTCATAATCTATAAATAGATACTTAGGCAATGCAAGTAGTAGACGGTAGTACATCTATGTGATGTATAGATAAAGGCTTAGTGCTAGTAACTGGATCTGTGTGATTATATGTGCTCTATGCATGATTGCATAGAGATTGAAAAACTAAGTGCAAGTTGTTGTAGTTTTGGGCTGAAGTGCAAGGAAGAAGGATCTAGCGAGTTGCACAAATCTTCTGTCCTGTGCGAAGCAAGGATTGTTGAAGCTCTATGCTGTAACCATTTGACTGAGATAATAAAGAATAAGATCTTGTGGACGTAGCCCCAGGGTGGGGGTGAACCACGGTAACTTTGTGTATTGTTCTCTGTGCTTTGACCTAATGTGTTTATCTCCTTCTTGGCTAAGTGCTTGATATGATTAAATAGATTTAGTTATGCTTTGTGCTTCTGATATAGGAATGAATGTTAGATCTGATATATAAGATGCTTAGTGCCTGATCTGGTGAATCCAATCTATCTTGTTGTATCTATGTGCTGAATTATCTTGAATCGAAGTATATACTGCGATGCTCTATGCTGTAAGGGTTGAATATTGATAGATAAACATTTCTAGATAATTTCTAAGTGATATAATCACAGATCTGTGTCCCAAATAAGGTTGCAGACATCTGAGTCCTGCAACCACCCCTACCTCTACCTCGGGTGAGACTCCATCTGCTTTGTAGGTGTTGCCGAAAGGGCTGGTAGTTAGGGTTTTGTTGGTGCACTCTTGAGCATTGAACCCTGAGTCTGCCCCTGTGCCAACACTAACCCACTAATTCATATATGAGATGAATGTTCATAGTTTCTTGTTTGTCTATTTGTGAATGCAGGTCAACCTTGGGAGGAGACTTGTAGTCAAGGAGAAATCGAATGCGAAAGGATCGACACTGGACACAGAGTTTAAGGTAGAGTTACTGAATCTTTTCATATTGTATTTCTTATATGAATGTGGGATATATTATGGGTAGTCTAAATATTAGGAGACTTTTACACGGTTGTATATACCTACATGTTGAATCCTAGTGTAGTCCATAGGGGGGTTTTCCCTCTATAGAAGAACTGGTGACCATACTGGGGAAACCTCTAGGGTTTTAGGGGTGTTTTAATTGGTTTGATTACCTTTTTGAGTTTTCTGCAAGTTGCTGAGTCTTTAAGGGATTCTGGTCTACCATACCAGTACTCACTGCCTTATCAGCTTGACTGTTAGTTTTATTTTTTTTGAGAAGTTATAGAGGTGTACGTGGCCTGAAGTGGGCTTGCACGCGTACATACGCGCCCTACTTTGGAAAGCCCACGTACATACGTAGGCTGCTTAAGTGTCAGTAGCATGGCTGTCAAGAAAGTATTTATTCAAGAAGAGGAAGTCAACCTCTTCCCTGATTAAAGTCATACTTCTCAGGGGTTTCTTGATTTAGTACTGGTCTCCGTAGTTACAGTCTTTAGCCTGGGTTTGGCGTCAATTTGCTTATTATTTTAAGATTTCTTGTGTATTCTTTGAAAGGGTTTTGTACGAGTTTGTGAGTCTTTGCTGATCTACCTGTTGGTATTGACAGTGACTCCCTGCGATCCGAAGTGGGGTAGAAGTTAGTTTTTGGTCTTATCTTGTCTTCACTTTTTCCCCTTTTGATTGCTTTAAAGGAAAAGAAAAATTATTTATTTTCAAGTTTCTTATTTG
>SNQJ01S0043182.1:17770-29929 GCA_010110895.2 Picea sitchensis | reverse complement strand
ACTGAATGCTTAGAACATTAAGTAGCTCGTAGTTGAGGGAAATCTTGTTTCTTGGTTTTCCTTTAAAATATCTTAGAAAAAGTTAGTTTTTGAAAAGTTGGTTAAAGAGTTAAAATTGCAAATCTTTATTTGTCAAAAGAAGTAGTTTTTGCTTTTAGTTTCATTTAATGCTCTTCTCTTTCGTCTCTCAAAACACACCACTAGTTTCATTGCCGCTTCCTTGACTTAAAATGAGCCACTTAAAATTAACGCTAAATTTAAATTTACTAGAATTTATGTTTGTAGGGTCCATCAACTAGTCTAGGATAGAGCCTTGATTTAGGTTGGAGAGTAAACTCTTCAAGGCTTCTAAAACAAACATTGGAGTCAGTGCTAGGGAGTGTTAAAGGTCCAGTAAATGTGAAAGTTTTTCAGGACCCCCCTCTAACATAGGGGATAAACATGAGGTCACGTGTGGAAAGGTAGCAGAGATAACCCCTCCAAAGCTGGACCAAGTGTAGTGGGGAACACATATAGAGGACTTGTCTTGGGATTCTGTTAATCACATTTTCCATGGAGCTTCGTGGGTCTCGAATTCATTCGAGGTCCTTAGTCATCTTCCAAACCAATTTCTTTCGATACCCTCAATAGGTTTCATGATTGATACCCTGCTCATTGTGGTCCACTCGACTATCGACTGTACCCGCTTGGTGACTGTTCGTGAGCTGGCAACCTAGTTGCCTTTATTTTAGTTACTTATACAGGTGACTACGGGGGTATACTGTGGTACCTAGGGTAGACATCGAGCCACGCTTTGTAGAGTATACTCGGAGGGTGCTTCCATGTTTGAGTTGAAATTTCACCAATAAGCTTCTCTAGTGTTGGCTGGTGTAACTGTTCTTCCAACTAGTTAGTGGTTTTCTTACTTTATCTCGTAGGAACTTTTCTAGTGTGTGCTTGGTCTTCAACGTTAGAAAAAACCCTAGTGTGTCATTGATCTTCTCACAAAATGGAAGATCAAGATCTCTGCCAGTCGCGAAGGCTTTTGGGCCTGCCATCGGTTGCATTGGATCCACCACTGCCACTGCTAAGGCAAATAATTGACCAACAAGGGTCATTTGAGGCAACCAGGCCTCAGAAAACTGTGCCTGAGCCATCCCCGAGAGGAGAACACTCGAATACGGAGTAGCCTACCATTTCTGACCTTGGAGTGGAAGCTCTCGGTCCATATAAACCTTCGATCACTAACTTGTCGATGCCCATCGTGGCACAAGTTGTCCCCCCAAGGGCAACACATCATGAGAATCAGATAGTCCTGCAAGTAGTGATGGAAACAAATGATGCTACTTCGTCAGGGAGTCCTCACACTCCCTCCACGACTGCCACTACTGGGGGCATTCCGCCTTCTAACTCACCTTCGCAGGTCCTGACCACTATGGTCTCAACCACCTCTACCTCGGGAAGTGGTCCGATTCCTTCTATGGTGGTGATCACTGCTCCGTTCACACAGAGTGCGACAGGTCCTCCATTTTCATACAGGATGCCTAGCTTTGATACGAACTCGGTCCTCACCTAGTCCAACCTACAGACCATGGGTCTAGGGGCAGGGATATAAAACGCTCCTCTGCAAGGGTCCATAGGGGGCACCTTATCCCCCTATAATGCTTTCCCTTATGGTGGGGGTCATATAACTCCATCGTCTCCCTTGCTCGGTGGTTCTTCTCAATAGCTCGTCTGGCCGAACATGAACTACAACTTGTTCAGAGCAGGTAGTCAAGGACCTTCTTCCAACACCACGATGGTGGGTTCAATGCCATTCTCTTTATTCAACACGTTTGGAAACAAAACTTTCTCTTCATCTGATGTCTCAGCTAGGAGCAACCCTGGTTTTGGACCACAAAATCCTATGCAGGGTACTATTCCTACACAGGGGGCACACACATGAGTCTTCTCCTCACAAGGAATTTGGAATCTGTGGCAGGGAGAGGTTCTCTCATCAGGGATGCCGACTGGGGGCAACCCCTTCCATGGTCAATGGAACCCTGAGAAAGGCTCAGTACCTATGCCCGTCGGATCGGTAGGGGGTAACCCTTTCTAGAATATTTGGAACACCACGCAAGGAGCAATCCCTTCCCAACCTTTAATGCCCAATTATGGGAGTCATTCAATGATGTATCAACAAATGAAGTATCCATTCATTGGCCAAGGCCATGGTATGTACCAGAACCCTGCCCAACAGGCTAACTTTTTCTGGCAACCTGGTGCCAGTCAAACTGCAGGATCCTTTTTCCCTGTATATAGTCAACAACCTAAGCTACCTTTTCTGGAAATGTTGCATTTGCTAGACTTGTCAAGATTGTTAAATGACCCAATCTTTCACGATCCACGTTGGCCTCCCATGCCGACTAAGTTGCCCTCGGACATTCCAAATTTTGAAGGTAAACCTAACGAAGATCTAGGTGATCATGTGACCACCTTTCAACTATGGTGCTCATCCAACTCATTGAGAGATGACTTTGTTCAGTTGCATCTGTTTTAACACACTCTTATAGGGAGTGTTGTGAAATGGTACACCGAGATCGATTTCTTAATATACTCTACTTTTGGTGAGTTGGAAATGATTTTCCTAAACCATTTTCAACTACCTGTGAGATACGATGCCAACACCGAATTGTTGACCAACTTTGAGCAAACAAAGGCTGACCATATCTTGTATCACATCCAAGAATGGAAGCGTAGGAAGAGTTTGATAAAAGTACCAGTTCCACCAACATTCATTCTAGAGTGGTTCCTTAAGTCTTTGGTACCCCAGTTATCCAAGGACGTTGCAACGTCGGGGGTTTTTTCTGAGGAAGAGGAGATAATGAGAGCTCAACAACTAGAAATGATATACTCTCAGTCTGGTTTACTTTACGATTTTTTTCTAGATGCACCATGGTCTATCATTGACAAGACCAGACACAAGTCTAGACCACACATTGATGGCATTGTTGGTTCATCACAAATAAAGCCCACTAAGTATATGTCAAATCGATTGCAACAATTGTCGATACATAAGACAACGGCCAACCAAACCTCTAGTTTGGATGCTCCCCCTAATCAAACGTCGGACGCACACAGGGTGTAGTCGATGAACCTGAAGACCAACCAACAGGCTGACAAAAATAAGAAACAACGAAAGAAGGATAAAGGGGATAAGAAACCCACCAACAATGCTAGTGGGGGAAACACAGAGAAAAAAAAGTCGAAGTATCTGTGTAACCTTTTCACGGAGGACCATCTAACTCACCTGTGCCCTCGACTTGGGGAGGCCCAAAAGTTATTGGCGCAACAACAACCTGCTGTGTTAACGAATTCATTTCCTCATGGGAAAAATTTAACTCAAGCCTCTTCGAACGCGGATGGGGGCAGTCAAGGACCCCATTCATCATCTAGTAATCCCTCGACCTCGAATGTTTATATGTTGAAAGGTGATTCTCACATAGCAACTAGGACACACAATTACAGAATGCCAAACACTTCTGAGAAGGGTAAAGAAACCGAAACTCCATATGTTCCTCTTGAGATCGAGAAGATGATGGGAGAAACAATGACATGCATCCTGAAAGGGGTGTTCAAGAAAGATTCACATAATCCAAACCCATTGCATGATGTCTGCTTTGGAGGTCGTCTAGAGATACCCTTCATAGAGAAATGCTCAGTTAGCTACCTTAGGATATGCTGAGACCTATAATCTGAGAACGATCATGCTTGATACCACTGATTTGAAGCCTTGTCTCCCATACCATGTGGCGTTTCAGATAGTAGTGGCTTACACCATGAAAATTTTTACCCGAAATATTTTCTGCACAGTGGTTGATGAGAGTGCCTCGACATGCGTGATGTCATTGGCATGTTGGAAGACCATTAGCCAACTCATTTTGTCTCCGTCACCTACTCTTCTTACCTCTTTCGATGGTCATTCTTTTAGAATACATGGTATCATCTCTTCTTTCCCCATTCAGTTAGGAGGGAAGACCGTGTATATCGAAGTTGAAGTGGTCAATGTGCCTTTTGACTACAACCTCTTGTTAGGAAGGAGTTGGACCTATGCTATGCATGCATTGGTCGCTAGAGTTTTTTGGGTCTTGTTGTTCCCACATGAGGGCCAGATCATGTCCATTGATCAATTGTCCTTCTCCCGTCCCGACCCTTCATCAGGGGAATCCACGATCCCGATGATTGATAATCCACAGCTTGGCGTTGTCAATGTAGAGGTTGGTTTGTGTCCACCTTTGATGGGTAGTTTCAATTACCCACCTCCGTCCAATGATGTCAAGTTCATATCGGCTGTCCTCGACCAGCCTAAGGCTAAGATCTTTCAAGTGTAATTTTTCTCATGAATTACTTTAATGGTCCATGGAATATTCCTTCCCCATCAACCATTATGGAAGGGATAAGGCATCATGGCATGACCATGCCCTTGTCCGCGACAGAAGTTGCGTACTCCATTGTCAAAAAAGCTTCATCCGAGCCCGATACGAATCCCCATAGGAGTTAGATCCAGTTCTCAAGCCTATTTGGGCTCAAGATTCCCTTGCCACTACCAATTATTTAGACTTGGTCTTTCCCTTTGACAAGGTGATTATAGAGGCATTGACTGGTCCAGACAGACCCTGGGATGATCTCCATCACATATCTTATTTCCTCCTAGAGTTAAGAAGAATAGAGGCAGGAGAATTCGTGTTGACTATGAAAGGAGATAGGCCTTGTCCTATTAATCCTCTAGATACGCACATAGTTTATGCCGAGGGTAATATGGAAAAAATTGCTGAAACAATACCTATTGAAATCTACAGAACCCCTAGCGTTGTGGAGAATGTATTTGTCGGAGTAGACTCCTCCGCCGAGGAGATTTGAACCTACACTGATTTATTTAAAGAATTCTGCGACATTTTTTCCTAGTCTTACAAGGAAATGCTAGGCATAGATCCAAGAATCGTCGAACATGAAATAACGACTTATCCTGATGAAAAGCTGGTCTGGAAGAAGCTTCGTCCAATCATCCTCAAAATGCAACAACTATTAACACTGAAGTAGAGAAACTGCTCAAATCCAGTTTCATCTACCTCGTTCAGTTGACTCAATGGGTGTCAAATCCCGTTCCAGTCAACAAAAAGAAGGGAACGATTTGCGTATGTATGGAAATCTATGATTTGAATAAGGCCTGCCCCAAGGATAATTTCCCCACCCCATTCATTGACCAGATTATTGATGAGTGTGCAGGCTGTGAGGTATTTTCTTTCATGGATGGTTTTTCGAGATACATTCAGATACAGATTAAGCCTGAAGACTAGCATAAAATAAATTTTATTTGTCCATGGGGTACATTTTCTTATCAGAAGATGCCTTTTGGCCTAAAGAATGATGGAGCCACTTTTCAGCGGGCCATGTCTTTTGATTTCCATGAACTAAGACATATAGTTGAGGCTTATCTCGATTATTTAGCGTCACGATCTCGTAAGAGAGCTGATCATCCTGCACACTTCCAAATTATATTTGAGCGATGTCGCTACTACCAAATTCACTTGAATCCAAACAAGTGCATTTTCTGTGTGACATGAGGTCATCTACTAGGTTTCATAGTTTCAACAACAAGGATCATGGTCAATCAATTGCCTCCCCATGCACAGTCCCTCAGCTTCAGAGTTTATAGATAAAATCAAATTTTCTTCAGCATTTTATCGCAAACTATGTCGAAATCACCAGAGGGTTTATGTGTTTACTGAATAAGGGCATCCCTTTCCATTGGGATGAATCCACTTAATGCTCTTTCGAAGTGTTGAAATGCACCCTCATGTCTACCCCTCTGCTCCGACTTCCCAATTATAATAAATATTTCTTATTGTACTTGGATGCTATAGAGTCAACCATCGGTATGGTCTTGGTTCAAGAGGACGATCTGCTTGAAGAGCATGTTACTTATTACCTGAGCTGAGACCTGGTTGGACCATAACTCAACTACTCCCACGTTGAGAAGCTAGCATTGGAAATAGTGGATGCTGTCCAATAGTTCTGTCATTATATTCTGCTTCGTAAGACCACCGTCGTTGCCATTGTGAATCCGTTTCAATACATGTTGACATGACGTGTTATCGGTGGAAAGATCAGTAGATGGATAGTTATCCTCTAGGAATTTGACTTGGATTTTGTTTCAGTGAAATCCAAAATGTCTCTCGTCTTTGCAGAACTTATCTCGAAACTTCCGGTCGAGTCAGGTGATGTTACACCTGAAGAATCACCGATTAAAGGAGATCTTTTTTTGATTTCATCTTCGGACCCCTGGTATGGAGATATACTAGTCTATCTCCAGACTTTGAAGTGCCCGACCTTTGCTTCTCCTCATGAGTGTCGATGTATAATCCATTAGGCAAAGAACTATCTCATAATCGATGACACTCTCTATCATCGAGGTGTAGATTTCATCCTTCGCTGGTGCCTCACTCATGAAGAAGTGGAACTCGTGCTTAATGACTGCCACACTGGAGCATGTGGTCGTCATTTTTCTGGGTTGGAAAATACCCAAAATATTCTATGAGTAGGTTATTTTTGGCCGACGTTGATCAAAGATTGCGTTGGATCGGTCAAGAAGTGCCACCCATGTCAGATCTTCTCTCCGAAGATGAAGGCACACCCCGTTTGCATGTTTCCCGTCATTACTGTCGACCCTGTTGAAACAAAGCTTAAATTTTTTTCCCTTAAAGCCTAGATTTTTATTTTTCGGGTTTTGGCTTTTTGAAAATAAGAGTTTCATCATTTTTAAATTCATGATGCCTTTTATCAATTTTTTGGATAACGAACGGAAAACAAATTTACAAAAATATAATTTTTCCAATGCTCTTTCAAAAAATTATTTAAAACAGGTTGTAATTCTAAATTTGCGATTTTTTAATTTAAACGTTAAAGAAATCAGGATTTGGGTTTTCTGTAAACAGATGTTTGATGCAAATTGAATCACAAAACCCCGATCCCCGATTTCCCGATACGTTTAAATATTAATTAAAACACGAATTAATTAATTCTCTTTTAAGAAAGTTTAAGAGTTAGGAAAATCATGTCGCAATTTCGGGTTTTGGGTTTCAGTGAGATCATATCTCTTGTCATCATGTTTCCTGAAATCCCGAACTACGAAAACCCGATCCACAGTTCACTTTAAATCAAACTATTTTTTCTTCGGTCCAAATTGTGATTAGTAAGTTAATTAAAATGAATTAAGTCCGGTTTAAAAAAGGGGCAAACCGTCGCGATTTCGCAATTTCGGGGATCGAACTTCATTGGTAACATACTTCTCGACATCAGGATTTCCGAAATCCTGATAATGTCTAATCTCAATTAATTAATGTGATAAAAAATGTTTAAATCTTAATTAAAACATCGCGATTTCGCGATTTCGGCGATCGAGCTTTTTCGACGTCATACCTTTCGACATCAAGATTTCCGAAACCTCGAAAAGTGATGTTTTCAGATTTAATCTATAATTAACACTAATAAATCTTCTTTCTAAAACAGGTTTAAAGGTAATCTTTCTTTAAGTGTTCATTAATGCTTCATTTTTCGATTAAGTAAGTTTCTCGTTTTATTTGAAAAACTGAGAACTCCTAAGTACAGACATTAAATTCATATCTCCGAAAAATATCTTCTGCATTAAGAGCTTTAAATTCGTGACAACTGTGCAAATCTTGTCATGTTTTAAAAAGTATTCAAAGTAAACATTCAAACCTCTGTATTTTCATTTTAAGTTGAGCTTATTCATCCACTTTCTGTGACAGGTTTTCAAGTCAAACGCAGAGCCATGGCACCTAAAAAGGCACTGAAGAAAAATGAAGATACACAAGAAGGTGATATTATCTCTGATACTACTCCACATGCCATAAACTCCATCAAATCATGGACTCAAATTTTCAAATTGCTGGAGTACGAGCTAAAGAATGCTGACCCTGATTTTGAAAATCATCTCCGGGACATTTCTGAGTTTGAGCTTCATAAGGTTGCTGCGCGTCCGAGGCTGGTGGCATATACTGATATGATCAGTTGGGCTCTGGATAAGGTAGATATCCCAACAAGGAGCATTCAGAACGAGAAAGGAGCTATCGTCGGCTCATTCAGGCCTGAGCACATTCAAGTAATGTATAAACTCTCACCGAATCATAAACATACTTTTAATGCTGAATTTTTAGCTGAGTTTCAGAGAAAGGAATGTATTGAGGCAGACCATACATATCCCGACATGATTAGAGGATGGGCAAGGTATGAAGCAGATTTTAGGGCTGATACTCATGGGATTTATGCTACAGCCTCCTTAAATGAATATATGGTTTATATAGCCATTATGTTATGCAGACTTTTCGGGAGAAAAGATCCTTGTCACTTTCATGCAGACTGGGTACCCTTCTTAGAGGAAACTTTAGAAGGAAATGGTTTTAACTGGCATAAAATTTTGTCGGATAACCTAACGCAAGAAATTTTAAATTACAAAGCAACCAAGTCAAAGGGAGAACCAATGTCTTTTTATATGTCTGCATACATTATGGATGCAATCTGTTTTATGACCCCCTTTCCATTAATGAATTGGAGTTGGAGCATATCATGTCCAAAACCCATTCATAAATACCACTCGGCCCTTTGGGAAGAAAAAGCTAAAGACATTTTTTACGAGGTTTGTCATTTTGTCATTATTCCTATGCACAAATTATTTTTTGGATGCGAACCCCCTCGCATTTCTGATGCAATCATAAAGAGTCTTAAATTAGTTGCCGACTGGTTTATTGAGGAAAATTTCTCCTATATTAGGGTTTATGGCTGTTCCATTCCCCCCCCACGCACTCCCAAAATTCCTACCAGACAGTTTGGTGTGTAGAGAAGTAGCTCATCAGATAGCCAAGGGCGGTGTTGGATTGGAATTAAAATCACTTCAGAAAAAAGCATGGCCATCTTTCCCTGTTCATATTAGGAAATATCCTTTATCAAATTTAGGCCATTCTAAGGTAGAGGCTGAGTCATTGGAAGAAGTGAAGTTAGTAAATATTGAGCACAGAAAATATGACCCCTACCAAATAATAAGTAGGCATTACATACATTGTAATCTAAAGGCATATGAACATGAAGTATCTATTTATGATGATATTTTTAAATATGTTAAGTCTTATGAAGAAGTGATGAACAGAGTCCAGGCCTTGCCACCTGACTCACAGAATGGATTTGCATCTTTTCAAAGCCATAGGCGAAGCTGCTTACCTATGATTTTACAGGGTGAAATTTCAACCCCATCGCCATAACAGGAAGAACCCTCTCCAGGGTTTGAAACTAATACTCAGGGTAAAGAAAATGACAAAGGTAAGTTGAAGAATACTGAGATACCTTCCCAAGACGTAGAGGGTTCTCAAACAAAAGAATCAGGAATGGATAAGGGAAAAGAGCCAGAAACAATTCCAGAAATCATGAAGAATGTTCCAGAAAAAGTAGGAGGAACAACTTCAACAGAACTTGGTAGTCCTATCACCTCTTTAACTCCATTACAGTCGAATTTCAGAACCCCCCATGAAGGAGTTTTATATGTCAGTGATCTAGAGCCGATTTCAAGAGATGAAATCCACTCATCAGATTACTTTTTTAGTAAAAAGCGAAGAGCAGTATTGAAACAGGAAATTCATCCAAGAGGAGAAGGAACGGTTAAAAAGCATAGAGTTATTATAGATGGAAAGAAACTCAAGGATGGAGAGTTTGCTACATAATTAGCAGGTACAATGGGTGCTATAGCATCGACAAACATGTATTCTATAGGAAATTTAGCAACTCTGCTTGAACAGAAGGACCAAACAATAATCCAGTTGCAAGACAAACTAAAAGAAAATGAAAGAAATATTAGTTGGGGAATACAGAAGGGTCTAGAACAAGCTAGACTAAAGGATATTCAAGAAATCCAGAAATTGAATAAAGACTTGGATGAGGCAAAACACTTAATACAGGTCACACAGGAACAGGTTCGAAAGCTGGGAGAAGAAAAAAAACATTTGCAAGATAAGATTATTTCTATTACTAACCAGGTAGTAGAACTAGAAAATTTCAAGACACAAGCATTGGAGATATATTTGAGAATAGAGGAAGAACAATAGAAAGTGTTCTTGAATCTGGAAGTAATCCAGAATTATTTTCAGGAATCAAATAAGTCTTTGGAGAATGTGTTCCAGAAAGAAAGGGAGGCGAAAGAAGCTAGAACTCAAAAGGCAGTGAATTTCTCATCAAAGGAAGAAATTGGAAAGACTAAGAAATTATCTATTTCTGAACAGGTTAAAGGGGACATAATGATAAAAGCGTGGGAAGCAAAATTGGCTGAATATAAACGAATCACAAGAGAAGTTAATGAGGATTTCCAAGGAATCTTCGATCTCTTTGAAAGAGATTCATTGAATATCGGAACAAATGACTGTTCTAGATTATTAGGCGAAATTAATATTGCCAAGCACCAGCTAAGGTTAAAAGAAGAGCTGGAGAAAATGCAAACAAAGATTGCTAAAATTAAATTGATCAATATAACAAAGATCAACAAGTGGATGGTGACTTCAAATCTAAATTTGAAAACTGTTAAATTCAGAGAAAGGATGATAAAAAGTCGGTTGCCCGAATTGCAGAAGAGATTTTTCTCATTTGAAGCAAATGAGATACCCGATGCTCCCAGGATCTTTGTGAAGTTTTTAGGGAAATGCGTTCAGTGTATTGATGCGGAAAAAATAAGTTCGTCAACGCAAGCTTAAAACCTTTTTAAATGTTTTTGTTATTAGAAATTAAAAAGAAATTGTAAACAGTTGACATTATTTTTATGTAACTGGAATATTAGGAAGTTGGTTAGTCACCAACGAGAAACTTTGATGAAAATGTATAAATATAGTTTCTAAAGGCTGAGAAAAGGCTTTGGAATTTTTGGAGAGAGATTTTTTGGTAATATCAGTTTTCAAATACATCAGAATATTGATCACAAACGAGATTCTGGATCCTGCAAATTTGTAGCTATGTGTCTTCACCCTGTTATTATACTTTGTTGAATTTTTCCTTTCAATGTTCTTCTAACGAGCAATCAATTTGAAGTTATATACATCATTGATTTATATTTCAGATTGGTTTGGATGTCAAATGATTTATAGTTTTTCCTCTGAAATCACTTTAGTAATTTCAAGACCTGTAAAACTTGTGTTCCTTAATACTTAACTCTTGTTAGAAACCTCATTTTTCTTTCGTCATTGTCTATTGAAATATGAGATTCTTTCTTGATTAAAGCCTCATATTTTTCTGTAGTGTTTATTTGTTATTTTACGATTCTCAAAATTGTTACAAATCCCGGAAACAGTCTCAAATGTGTTTACATTATTGTTTTGAATTTTTAAATTGTTTTTCTTGTTCTCATCTCTGGAAAATTTGAAGTAACAAATTGATTAAAATCCTTTTTACAAATAAATAAAGTTTTATCATCCATGAATGTCCCTAGTAGCAGACAACCCAACGTTGAACCAGGCCTTTAGGATCAAACCAGTATTGCCTTGAGTTTATTTAATACCATTTTACAAACAACAACTAACCGGGTTGAGTTAGAACGTTCATGGGCTGCTATTGAGCGAGACATTAGCATCCAAGAACAACAGGAAGCAAGACAAAGATAGTTGAGAAATTGATTCTGCTTTAATATTCCTTTGATTTCTTTTTCCCAAATAATTCCTTTTAAATCATTTACGGATGCCTTGACGGTATGCTTTATAGCCTTAAATCATAAACTCAGGAACGACATCTTTTTGGCGCCATTGTCGAGGAGCGAAAAAACAAATCTTTTCCCTGGGAAGAACGACATTGACATTTTTTGTTTTTGATAGTGAACAAGAACATAAAACCTTTTAAGGCTAATAATTTTCACTTGGTGAATCCACAATAACTAAATTGGCTAGTAGCCGAAAGAACACCAGAAAAAACCCGGATAGCAAGCAGACCTCGCCAGTCTCCGATCCGGAAAAAATTTTAAAATCACGAAAATCACTTAAACAAGTCTTTTTATCCACATATACTATTGATAAGCCTAATTTTATGCAATCAAACTCATCGAAAACTCTTGAAAGATCACTTTCACTTCCCCCCTCATTCGATACTTTCTCTTTCCCT
>SNQJ01S0043182.1:0-14828 GCA_010110895.2 Picea sitchensis | reverse complement strand
CTTTTTAATCAAGATGATATCCCTTCTAAAACTACTCTACAACCCCAACCAGAGGAGGTTGAAGATTGTAATATAGGGACTAAAGAAAATCCCCGAATGGTTAAACTATCCAAATATTTATCAACAGAAAACAAAAATAAATATATGGAGTTGTTAAGAAAATATAAATATGTTTTCGCATGGTCATATGAAGAACTGAAAACATATGACACTTCTGTGATTGAACATAAAATACCTCTCAAACCAGGTGTCAAACCTTTTAAACAAAAACTCCGACAATTTAACCCTATTTTATTACCTGTTATCGAACGAGAAGTCAAAAAAATTCTTGACGCTAAGATAATTGTACCCCTAAGATATTCTGATTGGGTAGCTAATATGGTCCCGGTTAGAAAGAAAAATGGGGAAATCAGACTATGTATTGACTTCAGGAATCTTAATAAATCTTCTCTCAAAGATAATTATCCTCTACCTAAAATGGACCATGTTCTTGAAAAAGTAGTAGGGGCTAATAGAAAGTCAATGATTGATGGATTTTCAGGTTATAATCAGATTGCCATCAGTGATCTTGATAAAGAAAAAACCACATTTACCACTCCTTGGGGCACGTTTATGTATGATAAAATGCCGTTTGGACTAATGAATGCAGGTGCTACTTTTCAACGCGCAATGGATATTGTTTTCGTTGGTGAACGAGACAAGTTTGTAGTCATCTATTTGGATGATCTTACCGTTTTTTCTAAATCAGATGAAGACCATATGATTCATCTCAAACAAACATTTGAAAAATGCCACAGGTTTGGTCTATCCTTAAATCCTAAAAAGCCTCATTTCCTTATGTAAGAAGGCAAGCTGTTGGGTCACATCGTATCCCAAAATGGAATCAGGATCGACCCTAAAAGAGTAGAGGCTATAAATACAATAGCTATTCCTAGGAATGTGAAAGAAATTCAATCATTTTTAGGAAAAATAAATTTCTTGAGAAGATTTATTCCTAACTTCGTTGAAATTGTTAAATTGATTACAGATATGCTCAGAAAAAACAATGAAGTAAAATGGACAGCAGAAGCTAAATCATCCTTTTCTCATATTAAGAAGATTATAAGTGAGGCACCAGTACTAGCGAGTCCTGATTATCTCAAAGATTTTCTTATTTTTTCATTTGCCTCTGAACACACGCTTGCTGCTGTACTCCTTCAGAAGAACGAAGAAGGTTTCGAGCAACCGATAACCTTCTTTAGAAAAAGTCTCCGAGATGCTGAACTGAAATATAATATAATGGAAAAGCAAGCATATGCTATGGTAAAAGCATTGAAATCTTTCAGAACTTATGTTTTACATTCTAAAGTGATCGCATAGGTACCCATTAGTGCTATAAAAGATATCTTGGTTCAAGTAGACAGTGATGGTAAAAGAGGAAGATGGCTTGCAAAAATTCAAGAGTTCGACTTGGAGGTTAAACCGACCAAATTGGTAAAGGGACAGGGTTTAGCTAAACTTTTAGCTGAATCCAATTTCAGGGCTCTTGGGATAAACAGTTCTCAGGAGGAAGAAGAATGGGTAGACGTGAATGAACTTGCGGACCAAATAGTAAAAAACAGGATCGAGGAGAAATTCGCGTCGTCGAATTGGTACAAGGACATAGTAACATACTTATTAACTTTGAAATGTCCAGATGACTTGTCTCCATCCAAAGCTAGAACGCTAAAGCTGCATGCAGTTAAATACTGTATTTCTGAAAAATGATTATACTGGAAAGACCCGCTTGGTTTCCTCTTAGTTTGTCTGGTCGAATCAGAAACAAAAGAAGTTATAGGTCAATTTCATGAAGGAGTCTATGGAGGACACCACGCTTGGAGGGCTACGACATATAAAATCCTGAGGGCTGGTTATTACTGGCCTAAAATTTTCCCAGATGTCAATGCTAAGGTACGAGCTTGCAGCCCTTGCCAATGCTTTGCAGGAAAACATAAACTACCAGCGATGCCATTGGTCCTAGTGAAGACAAAAGCTCCTTTTCAACAATGGGGACTAGACTTCATAGGGGAGATTAATCCTCATTCAAGTGCTCAACACAGATGGATCCTGACTGCTACAGACTATTTCACCAAATGGGTGGAAGCTATCCCAACAAGGAAGGCCACTGATTCAGTAGTTATAGACTTCTTAGAGGAGAATATCTTGTCTAGGTTCGGCTATCCCAGAAAGATAGTCACAAACAATGCACATGCTTTTAAATCTATGGCAATGGTTAGCTTTTGCCAGAAATATAATATTGTGATGGGTCATTCCACATCATACTATCCTCAGGGAAATGGTCTGGTAGAATCTTCTAACAAGAGCTTAATCAGTATAATCAAGAAAGTCTTAAATGAAAATAAAAAATCTTGGCATTTGCATTTAAAATATGCTCTGTGGGCAAATCGGATAGGCAAAAAAAAGTCTATCGATACTTCTCCCTTTCAAATGGTATATGGAATAGATGTAGTGTTGCCCATANTCCTGTGATGAAACTATGGAAAGACGAGAAGGAAGAACCAAACCCTCTCACAAGAAGGATAAATCAGCTGATTGAAGTTTAGCAGCACAGGGCTGTAGTTGATGAAAAGTTGGAGAAGTACTAGGATGACATGAAGATAATATTTGATCGTAAATCCAAGGACAAGAATTTTCTCCCCGGGGATCTGGTTTTGAGGTGGGATGCTCGAAAAGAAGATTCAGGAAAAAATGGTAAATCTGATCATATTTGGTATGGACCATTTAAGGTAGCATCTTCTGAAGGAAAAAATTCATTTCTGCTTGAAAATTTGGATGGTAAGATCTTGAATGCCCCTGTTAATGGGAATTTTTTAAAGCATTATATGGAATAATTAATTTATAAAAAATCTCATTGTATATACCGTTTTGTTTTTCATTTTTAGAAAATCCATTCTCATTTTGTAAAAAAACAAACAAACAAAAAAAAGAGTCCAAAGAGTTATTTTTGAAATCATAACCTATGTTTTATGGCTTACAGATTGTTGAACATCTTCTTTTATACCCTCGATACTATCTTTCACGTTTTTGGGCTTTCTCATGAAAGTAGGAGAGATTATGTATTAACCTTGAAAATCAACAAATGATTAAATTCAGTAAGTCCAGTCTTCATAGTTCTTATTTTCTGACTAAAAGTGGTTATGTTTGGGTTGATTAAAAGTGGTTATGTTTGGGTTGATTCTGACTCTCTTAGGTTTCTTAATAGTTTGTTTGAGGATTTAAGCTTGCTCAAAAGAAAACCCCTGAAAATAATCTTTCCCTTTTTCTCTATAGACTGAGGAGTTTTGAAAGTTGAGAAAAAATGGTCTAGAATAATCAAAACAGATTGACAAACCTCTATTATAAATTTTTACACAGATAACCACCCCTGATATTTTAAGTATCACTGATTGCCCCTGCTTCGTATGCACAAGCTAACTATAAGACAAATGGTGAAAGGAAATTCATATTTGATTGCCCCCATCTAGTCCCACAGACGATGAAAGGAAATTCATTTAAATGATTGCCCTCGTCTAAATATAAAAGAAACAGATAACTTCACCGGGGTACTGAACAGGCCTGCTGGCAGTGAAGCAATATCTGAGTATAAATATATAATTAGCACTCGAAGCGGTGAAAGGAAATTCAGTAAAAAGGGACAGATAACTTCACCGGGGTACTGAACAGGCCCGCTGGCAGTGAAGCAAGATCTGAGGTGTCTGTAAGGTTGTCATACTTATCTATCACTCTATTCTAGTTATCAGTTTTTCGAAACTGGATATTCGTCTTAAGTCAAAATAGAGCTCCCCAATTAAAAAATTATAAATTTTATTTCGATTGATGCAAGCTGAAATTTACAAAATCTGTTGAGTTTCCTAAGATTGTTCTAATCATCTTAATACTAACTTAAATTTAGAACGGGAAGGAGAATATTATGAAGAAGACTACAACTGATTTTCAAGCAAATAAGAAGTTTTGAAATGTTTTTCAAAGGTTTTATTAAATTTGTCTTTTTCCTCTCCTTTAGCTATTTAGCAATGATAAACCCTTGACACCATTTACCCAATGAAGGCACTGAGTCTACATGTTCTCCTCGTCCCACAGGGAGACGAGGTCCCCAGTTGGAGCCTATGTTGAAACAAAGCTTAAATTTTTCTCCCTTAAAGCCTATATTTTTTTTTTTCGGGTTTCGACTTTCTGAAAATAAGAGTTTCATCATTTCTAAATTCATGATACCTTTTATCAATTTTTTGGATAACGAACGGAATTTTTTTTACAAAAATATAAATTTTCCAACGCTCTTTTGAAAAATTATTTAAAACGGGTTGTAATTCTAAATTTGCGATTTTTTAATTTAAACGTTAAAGAAATTGGGATTCGGGGTTTTCTGTAAAAAGATGTTTGATGCAAATTGAATCACGAAACCCTGATCCCCGATTTCCTGATACGTTTAAATCTTAATTAAAACACGAATTAATTAATTCTCTTTTAAGAAAGTTTAAGAGTTAGGAAAATCATGTCGCGATTTCGGGTTTCAGTGAGATCATATCTCCTGTCATCATGTTTCCCGAAATCCCGAACTGCAAAAACCCGATCCACAATTCACTTTAAATCAAACTATTTTTTCTTCGGTCCAAATTGTGATTAGTAAGTTAATTAAAATGAATTAATTCTGGTTTAAAAAAGGGGCAAACCGTCGCAATTTCGGGGATCAGACTTCATTGGTAACATACTTCTCGACATCAGGATTTCTGAAATCCCGATAGCATCTAATATCAATTAATTAATGTGATAAAAAATGTTTAAATCTTAATTAAAACATCGCGATTTCGGTGATCGGGCTTTTTCAACGTCATACCTTTCGACATCAAGATTTCCGAAACCCCGAAAAGTGATGTTTTCAGATTTAATCTATAATTAACACTGATAAATCTTCTTTCTAAAACAGGTTTAAAGGTAATCTCTCTTTAAGTGTTCATTAATGCTTCATTTTTCGATTAAGTAAGTTTCTCGTTTTATTTGAAAAACCGAGAACTCCTAAGTACGAACATTAAATGCATATCTCTGAAAAATATCTTCTGCATTAAGAGATTTAAATTCGTGACAACTGTGCAAATCTTGTCATGTTTTAAAAAGTATTCAAAGTAAACATTCGAACCTTTGTATTTTCATTTTAAGCTGAGCTTATTCATCCACTTTCTGTGACAGGTTTTCAAGTCAAACACAGAGCCATGGCACCTAAAAAGGCATTGAAGAAAAATGAAGACACACAGGAAGGTGATATTATCTCTGATACTACTCCACACGCCATAAACTCCATCAAATCATGGACTCAAATTTATGAATTGCTGGAGTACGAGCTAAAGAATGCTGACCCTGATTCTGAAAATCATCTTCGGGACATTGCTGAGTCTGAGCTTCATAAGGTTGCTGCGCATCCGAGGCTGGTGGCATATACTGATATGATCGGCTGGGCTCTGGATAAGGTAGATATCCCAACAAGGAGCATTTAGAACGAGCAAGGAGCTATCATCGGCTCATCCAGGCCTGAGCACATTCAAGTAATGTATAAACTCTCGCCGAATCATAAACATACTTTTAATGCTGAATTTTTAGCTGAGTTTCAGAGAAAGGAATGTATTGAGGCAGACCAGACATATCCCGACATGATTAGAGGATGGGCAAGGTCTGAAGCAAATTTTAGGGCTGATACTCATGGGATTTATGCTACAACCTCCTTAAACAAATATATGGTTTATATAGCCATTATGTTATGCAGACTTTCCGGGAGAAAAGATCCTTGTCACTTTCATGCAGACTGGGTACCCTTCTTAGAGGAAACTTTAGAAGGAAATGGTTTTAACTGGCATAAAATTTTGTCGGATAACCGAACGCAAGAAATTTTAAATTACAAAGCAGCCAAGTCAAAGGGACAACCAGTGTCTTTTTATATGTCTGCATAAATTATGGATGCAATCTGTTTTATGACCTCCTTTCCATTAATGAATTGGAGTTGGAGCATCTCATGTCTAGAACCCATTCATAAATACCACTCAGACCTTTTGGAAGAAAAAGCTAAAGACGTTTTTTATGAGGTTTGTCATTTTGTCATTATTCCTATGCACAAATTATTTTTTGGATGCGAACCCCCTCGCATTTCTGATGCAGTCATAGAGATTCTTAAATCAGTTGTCGACTGGTTTATTGAGGAGAATTTTTCCTATATTAGGGTTTATGGCTGTTCCATTCCCCCCCACGCACTCCCAAAATTCCTACCAGACAGATTGGTGTGTAGAGAAGTAGCTCATCAGATAGCCAAGGGCGGTGTTGGATTGGAATTAAAAGCACTTCAGAAAAAAGCATGACCATCTTTCCCTGTTCATATTGGGAAATTTCGTTTATCAAATTTAGGCCATTCTAAGGTAGAGGCTGAGTCATTGGAAGAAGTGAAGTTAGTAAATATTGAGCACATAAAATATGACCCCTACCAAATAATAAGTAGGCATTACATACATTGTAATCTAAAGGCATATGAACATGAAGTATCTATTTATGATGATATTTTTAAAGATGTTAAGTCTTATGAAGAAGTGCTGAACAGAGTCCAGGCCTTGCCACCTGACTCATAGAATGGATTCACATCTTTTCAAAGCCATAGGCGAAGCTGCTTACCTAAGATTTTACATGGTGAAATTTCGACCCCATCGTCAGAACAGGAAGAACCCCCTCCAGGGTTTGAAACTAATACTCAGGGTAAAGAAAATGAAAAAGGTAAGTTGAAGAATACTGAGATACCTTCCCAATATGCAGAGGGTTCTCAAACAAAAGAATCAGGAATGGATAAGGGAAAAGAGCCAGAAACAATTCCAGAAATCATGAAGAATGTTCTAGAAAAAATAGGAGGAACAACTTCAACAGAACTTGGTAGTCCTATCACCTCTTTAACTCCATTACAATTGACTTTCGGAACCCCCCATGAAGGAGTTTTATATGTCAGTGATTTAGAGCCAATTTCAAGAGATGAAATCCCCCCATCAGATTACTTTTTCAGTAAAAAGAGAAGAGCAGTCTTGAAATAGGAAATTCATCCAAGAGGAGAAGGAATGATTAAAAAGCATAGAGTTATTATAGATGGAAAGAAACTCAAGGATGGAGATTTTGCTACAGAATTAGAAGGTACAATGGGTGCTATAGCATCAACAAACATGTATTCTATAGGCAATTTAACAACTCTGCTTGAACAGAAGGACCAAACAATAATCCAGTTGCAAGACAAACTAAAAGAAAATGAAAGAAATATTAGTTGGGGAATACAGAAGGGTCTAGAACAAGMTAGACTAAAGGATATGMAAGAAATCYAKAAATTGARTAAABACTTRGATGAGGCAAAACACTTAATAYADGTCACAYAGGAACAGGTTCRAAAGYTGGGAGAAGARAACAAAMATTTGCAAGATAAGATTRTTTCTATTRCTAACCAGGTAGTAGAACTWGAAAATTTCARGMHACRRGYATTGGAGATATATKTAAGAATAGAGGARGAACAACAGAAAGTGTTCTTGAATCTGGAAGTAATCCAGAATTATTTTCAGGAATCAAATAAGTCTTTGGAGAATGTGTTCCAGAAAGAAAGGGAGGCGAAAGCAGCTAGAACAACTTTTCAGAAGGCAGTGACTTTCTCATCAAAGGAAGAAATTGGAAAGACTCAGAAATTATCTATTTCTGAATAGGTTAAAGGGGACATAATGATAAAAGTGTGGGAAGAAAAACTGGCTGAATATAAACAAATCACAAGAGAAGTTAATGAGGATTGTCATGGAATCTTCAATCTCTTTGAAAGAGATTCATAGAATATCGGAACAGATGACTGTTCTGGATTATTAGGCGAAATTAATATTTCCAAGCACCAGCTAAGGTTAAAACAAGAGCTGGAGAAAATGAAAACAAAGATTGATAAAGTTAAATTGATCAATATAACAGAGATCAACAAGTGGATGGTGACTTCAAATCTAAAGTTGAAAACTGTTAAATTCACAGAAAGAATGATAGAAAGTCGGTTGCCCAAATTGCAGAAGAGATTTTTCTCATTTGAAGCAAATGAGATACCCGATGCTCCCAGGATATTTGTGAAGTTTTTAGGGAAATGCGTTCAGTGTATTGATGCGGAAAAAGGAAGTTCGTCAACGCAAGCTTAAAACCTTTTAAAATGTTTTTATTATTAGAAATTAAAAAGAAATTGTAAACGGTTGACATTATTTTTATGTAACCGAAATGTTAGGAAGTTGGTTAGTCACCAACGAGAAACTTTGATGAAAATGTATAAATATAGTTTCTAAAGGCTGAGAAAAGGCTTCGGAATTTTTGGAGAGAGATTTTTTGGTAATATCAATTTTCAAATACATCAGAATATTGATCACAAACGAAATTCTGGATCCTGAAAATTTGTAGCTATGCGTCTTCACCCTGTTATTATACTTTGTTGAATTTTTCCTTTCAATGTTCTTCTAACGAGTAATCAATTTGAAGTTATATACATCATTGATTTATATTTCAGATTGGTTTGGATGTCAAATGATTTACAGTTTTTCCTCTGAAATCGCTTTAGTAATTTCAAGACCTGTAAAACTTTTGTTCCTTAATACTTAACTCTTGTTAGAAACCTCGTTTTTCTTTCGTCATTGTCTATTGAAATATGAGATTCTTAATTGATCAAAGCCTCATATTTTTCTGTAGTGTTTATTTGTTATTTTACGATTCTTGAAATTGTTACAAATCCAGGAAATGACCTCGAATGTGTTTACATTACTGTTTTGAATTTTTAAATTGTTTTTCTTGTTCTCATCTCTGGAAAATTTGAAGTAACAAATTGATTAAAATCCTTTTTACAAATAAATAAAGTTTTATCATCCATGACTGTCCCTAGTAGCAAACAACCCAACGTTGAATTAGGCCTTCAGGATCAAACCAATATTTCCTTGAGTTTATTTAATACCATTTTACAAACAACAACTAACCGGGTTGAGTTAGAACGTTCATGGGTTGCTGTTGAGCGAGACATTAGCATCCAAGAACAACATGAAGCAAGACATAGATAGTTGAGAAACTGATTCTGCCTTAATCTTCCTTTGATTTCTTTTTCCCAAATCATTCCTTTTAAATCATTTACGGATGCCTTGACGGTATGCTTTATAGCCTTAAAGAATAAACTTAGGAACAATAGGCCCCTTCACCAAGTGGGGGATTTATTATACTACATGCCTCCCCCCTTCATCCAAGGGGCATCGTTATATCATCGTAGCAGTAGAATACTTCAGAAAGTGGGTCGAAGCTATACTGACATTCAATAATGATGGACAGACAACAACTCTCTTTCTGTTCAATCATATAATAGCAAGGTTCGACATCCCGAAGGATATTGTCACTTACTATGGTAGTCACTTTCATAACAAAATGATGTCCGAGTTAACGTCAAATCTTGGGTTGAGGAAAGAAAATTCATCACCGTATTACCCACAAGCGAATGGTCATGTTGAAGCTATGAATAAGTATCTCAAGACCATTCTATAACGAACGATCAATTCGGCCAAGTCAAATTGGAATTTGATGTTGTACTTGGCATTATGGGCCTATCGAACATATTTGAAGACTACCATTGGTTTCTCACCTTTCCATCCCGCTTATGGGATGGAAGCAGTCTTGCTAATAGAGTGCCAGATCCCATCTCTAAAGTTGGTAGTACAACTATTTCTAGACACTTCACCGCTTGAGGAACACTTACTATTTCTCGAGAAACTTGATGAGCAATGTCATGATGCAACCTTGGATAACAAGGCTCACAAGCAAAGATTCAAGTGTCAGTATGATCGACCTGCTCGTCCTCGGATTTTCTTCGAAGGTGACCTTGTCTTGGTCTATGACCAATATAAGGATCCCCTGGGGGCATGCAAGTTCAAACCCATGTGGTTCAGACCTTTCATCGTGAAGGAAGTATTAAAGAAGGGCGCTTATCGTTTGGTGGAATTTAAGGGAAATACCTTGGAAGAGATTAGAAATAGTGTTGTGGGTGGGAAATCCCTCCTACAGACTAACATTAAAGGTTTTATCATGCATACATAAATGAACTAAAGTCTCCTACTTTTTACCAACATCCCAGTCATAAACCCCATTATGCATATGGAAATACAAGGTTAAGGAGATCTAGTTACTGTACCTTAGTTTCCGTGTTTGATGTCGATCCCTTGAATGCTTGGTCACTCCTTGACTGCAACTCTCCTCCCAACGTTGACCTGCATTCATAAAAGACAAACAAAGAACTCCACATGCATATAACCTATAAACTAATGGGTTAGAGATTCTATCAAAATATAGTCAAATGTAAATATTGACAATCTCATGTGGTGGGACGGGAAAAGTACTTCTTTTATTAATCTCACAAGAGTAACCTTACAATAGTGATATCGGCCACTGATCCTTGAATCTGGTCCTGGGCTCCTCTTCGGCTGTGCTCCAACTACTTCTGTATATTCTTCTCTTCACACAATAGTTGCAAAAGGTTGGGGCAAGGGGAATACTAAATTGGGTATAGTTTCTTTGCTATGATTTTCCTCCTCCCAAATGGGACCCCTACCCCTTCTTTTATAGGCTAGAAAGGGATAGGTATTTGGTCAAGTGACCAACTATGGGTGGTCAAACAGTTTAGTTAACTTACCCTAAACTGTGTGTTCCATCTACAACTTTCCATTTTTCGTGATTTCTAGGTATACGTGGGCTGTAGTGGGTCAGCCAGTGTACACACACATGCAGTAGTGGAGTAGGGCGTGTATGCCTTCAAAAAGGGTGTTTTTTAAGAAGCTGTTCAGTAGTGGCTTGGAAAAGAAGGCAACTGAGATGGCCTGATGCCAGGTAAGTGTGTCTGGTGCAATTTAGGGTTATAACAGATGCCCCCTAATGTGTGAGGTCATAAGAGCATCTGATGTCCGAAATACATTATCAATCTTCACCAAAATACCAAGCAGGTGATCCCAGAAACCAGAATTCGAAAGGTGGCATCTGCAAAATAAAAATTGTCTCACTGAGGTGGGCATACCCATGCTCGGAATGAAATAAAATCATGGCTACCAATCAAATACACTGTAGATCCATGTCATATAACTATATAAAGTGTAGCCGCGAGCAATACACAACGAATCTACATATTGAAATAAAAAATATATACATGCATAATATCCATCTTCAAGAAGCGAATAAGGGCTGATGGCTAGAGATGAGGCCTTCAAAGCTCGAGCATCAGCTTCAAAATCTTCACAACTCAGGTAGGAGTGTAATATGAGTGTAAAAATTCACTACCCATAGGTCTTCGATGGCTTGTCAGGAATGAACTAGAGGATTTTGATGATCAGGTTGAGGGCTTCATGGATTTCGAACAAAGACTTGATTGGGCTTTCTGGATGACCGGGCACGAGGGTAAGAGACAATATGTAGAGGGGGCCGACTCAATCTTGGTAATAACTCCCCTTGGACAATAGCACGACAAAATATGAGACTCAACCATCATGATATTTTGGCATAAGTTCACGATGCAGGAGGCACCACAAACTCTCCATATGTTTGGAAGAATAACCAAACGGAGGAGGACACAATTCTATGTAGCGAGAATGGCTTCATAAGGTCATGTTAAATCTCAACGCTTGACGAACAAACGAAAGGATGTGCTTTGTCCAAGGGAAACTCATTATGCTGCCAATAAAAAGAAAATACTTGTCCGTTCCTCTTTTTGGGGTATATTTGATTTTTTTGTCTTTTTCAATAATTTTGGAAATCTTGAAAAAGAATAAAAGAATTCTACGTTACAAAGGAGGATCGAGTGTCGCGGACATACTAGTTCGAAGAGCATAGACCACGTGGATGCTCAGGGAAAAGGGACATATGCAGGAAAATGACACTTGGGAAAAATCCTCTGTGGGCCAAAGGTGTCAAGACGCAAAGGCAAAGTGCTACAGGGCTTGCGTATAAGGCATTATTCAGATGGTTCAGTTGAGAGAAACATGGAGCCGACATTAGGCCAAATATGTAGGTATACAAATGAGATTAATACAAAACACAATGGTAACGTCCTTCGATGTAATTTTAACGAGCCCAGAGAAGGTAAGCTCGACGGTTTTTCATATTTAGGGAGTCTGAAAAAGCGTAAAAGGAGACTCCAGTGGGGTACCTTTTTTGAAGATAGTCTAGTCGACTCAAAAAAGGGGTAAACTAGCACCGACCAAACGTCTATTCAAAACCATTTTAATGAGTGTGATAAAGACAAGATCACTCGACCATTTTTTCATTTTAAAGAGTCTCAAAAAATCTTAACTATGGACTCCATCAGGAATGTTCTTCTGGACCAATTTAATGAGTGTGAAAGAATAAGGTCACTCAAAAATATTTTCAATTTTAGGGAGTTTGAAAAGAGCTTAACTATGGACTCCGTGGGGGTTCCTTTTTCATAAATTTAGTCCCTCATGCCCGAAAAAGGGTTAAAATCATACATGAGAATACTCTTCTAGGGAACCCAAGCTCCTAGAGTATACCTTTGTTCATACAGTTGACCATCCAAACTAAAAAAGGGGTAAAATACTACTAGACAAATGTGACTTCAAATTTCAGTTTAGCGAGTGAGAAGGTCAACAAGATTGCTCGACAATATTTTCATTTTTAGAGGGTTTGAAAAGGGCTTAAAAGAAGACCTGTTATGTTCTGGGAGTCCCGAGGGTGAGGTCAAGAGTGATAAGGCATCATGAAAATGAGGCTCAAACTCCTAATCAGGATAAACTAATAAGGACTCTCGAGCCTATAGTCATTAGTGATGGCATGGAAACCAAAATGCAACCAAGATCTACCTAGGGCATCCAGGTTAAGGTAGGCTCTACCACTAAAACACAACACTTCTAAAGTAGCAATGATGGTTTCGTGTCACAAATCAGTGGGATCGATCCTATGGTGTAGTGATAAAGACAACGAGATGCATAAAGTAGAGGTGGAATCCTAACCTAAATGCAACAAGTTGGAAAAATGACTTTTTTACCAAAGGACCTTTAAAAACACCCAAATCTCCAAAAAGTGTCCCAATACCTAGAGTAACATTTATCATAATAATCCATAGAAAACTCCTGAACCATACTAAATGATGTTTAATTTAGAAAAAATGACACAAGCATCCAAAAAATGACAAAAAGTGGCCCAAAAATTCTATAAATAGAAGCTGGCAGCTCATTATCACTGTTGCAAATTGAGAAATTGACTAAAAGCCCAAAACACCCCTTCATGAAAAGAATTGATTCTGTGAGCTTCAGTGGATGAAACTAACTTCCGCTTGGACCAAGTAAGTACACACTAACCCCCCTTGCATTTCAATACTTCATTTAAGCATTTCTTTTTGTTTTTTTAGGGGGCGCTGACCTTTAAAAAGGTCGGACCTATGTACATGCGGGCATTCTTATGACAGCCTGTGTGTGCACGCGTGAAAAGGAAAGACTGCACGTGTTCACACACGACTGTGTGCATTACAGACCACGTGTACCCTCTAAGATAAGAAAAATTTAAACAATGCAAGGACTAATCCCCCCTGTAATTGTTAATTGCAGGATGTATGTTCACTGGAGGGAGAGGGAGCATGAGGATATTGATTTATTGGTCGGTGAGGACCCTGCTGCTACTGCCACATTGGCGTAATGTGGTTTGTTAAATTTCTTCCAGTGTCCTTTCATGCAGGCACAACCTAGGATGCTAAACGCCTTAGTTGATTATTGGCATCTTGATGCAGAGGCCTTTATGCTTGAGGGACAGTCATTGACTCCAACGACTGAGGATATTTACTTTCTGACTGGCCTCTCAAGGAGAGGGGAACCAGTCAATTTTTGCACTTTTCCCTTAGGGCCACACAATATAGCAGAGTTGATTGGATTCCATTATGAAGCCCATACATATAATATGGGCACTTAGGTGCCAATAAACAAGATCTTAGATCTATCACTAAAAGTGATAGTCTTGCTTATTGGGCGGATTACAGGATCCACAACTTTGCATCAGGCTTTCCGTGCGCACATGAATTATGCATTTCAATGCTTAAATGCACAAGTTTTTGACTAGAGTACCACTTTACTAGAATGCATGAAGAGGAAACTTACAGAGTGTCACATGTGGAGGCAAAGGAACTTTGGGTTTGGGACTATTATTTGTGCTTTCTTCTTCGAGAGAGTACTGAGTCTTAGCCCGAGGGAGATAGTACGAGGGCATATAGCCTCTTCTCCAGCAGTAAATAGATGGGAAGTTTTTTTTCCACGACTAGGGGGAGGGAGGACTATTGAGGCCTTCGATGACAAGTTTTTCAACTGGTGATCTCGACAGATTTCGGTGATAGAGGACTATCCTTATGCCAAAATTGACTTTTCTAGGGACCCTAACATGGGTGTACCTATGAGAGTGGTATGAGGAGAGTCAGGTATGCTTTGTTTTTTCTTTCTTTTTCAAATTTATTTAATTTTTATGTTTTTTATATATATCATTTTTTGTATATACTAGAGTATCTGACAATTAAGTATGTGTTGTGTGCAGATGTGGGGCCAGTGCGTCCAGCGGATTTCGCGAGGAACATGCGATGTCCTCGAACAGAGGCAGAACTAGTTGCAGCTGGTGGACCAGTAGCAGCAAGGGGACCTCCAGCCGGAGAGGCTGAGAGAGTATTGAGACGGGTACAATGGAACTTTGTAATGTCCCCACTTTGGGACATCATCACAGGGCAGAGATTTATGATGACCAGAGTAGCCAGATGG
>SNQJ01S0043180.1:44643-55327 GCA_010110895.2 Picea sitchensis | reverse complement strand
ACATAGTATTAATGTATTAATATTGATGATGTATTAATATTAATATTAATAATGTATTTTATTAATATATAATATTGATGTATTAGATTAATATATAATTTTAATGATATATTAATATTAATACATTAATTTATTATTTATGTGTTATATTAATATTAATGATATAATATATTATAGGGTAAAGGGTAAAATTACAAAGATGGGTAACACTTTTGTTTGTTTTATGAGATCTTTATTTTTATTTTAACAGTTATTCAACTTTGGGTAAACAGAAGTATTTTTTTTATTTAGAATTTTACTTTATTATAAAAACAAAACTTGTGAAAAATTTTACTTTACTGTAAAAAAAAAACTTGTGAAGAATTTAATAATGAGTTATTTTTCCCCAAAAAATGTATCCATTATTAAACTTTTTCTTTTGACAAATGAAATATACTACAACAATCTACAAAGACTCTACTCTATTTTGTGATTACTATAGTTTTGAATCTAATGGATGAATATTATAATTTCTAGAATTTTTTTAAGTTGACTTATAGATTTCTAGAATTTTTTGAAGTTGACCAATCTAAAAAAATTACAGATTTTAAACACATGTTTTCCCTCATCATGTATCTATCTTAATTTTTACTTAAAAGTAAAATCTAAAATTACCCTTTTGAAGAGAACAATTTAAGGATTCTGAATATAAATTTTCCATAATTTTCCACTTTGTATTTTTAGAGATATGGATTTTTCATTTCACTGAATCATAATCTCACCTAAAAATATTATGCATTGATTTTTTTATAAAATTAAATAAAATTAGATGAAAACAATTAAAATGAAAACAAATTATATCCAATGAAAGTAGATTCAATTTTGAAAATGTTGGTATCAATTCTGAAACTAAATTATGAGTATTTGTAGGAGTCTGCTACCTCCAAAGATCAAGTAAGTTGGAGAGAATTTGCAGCAAAGAGTCTCATTTTCAAGTTTTCGGTCGAAATATTCTTTCGGTCGAAACCTAGTTTTTAACGAAATCTGTTAAAAATAAACCTTTCGATTGAAATATTCTTACCACGGTGAAAATATTCATCCGAAAAATATTGTACACGAATTTTGAGGGCACACATGCAAATTTTATGCCGAAAAAATTCCTAGTGACATTTTTTGGAGACCCTATTCTCACAAAAGTGTTACACATCTTCATGATTTTACCCTATATATTATAATAATGTATTATACATTATATTATAATGTATTATACATTATAATATAATACATTATATTATATTGTATTTTATAATAATATAATATATTAATGTATTAATGTATTAGGTTAATATATAATATTAGACATTATATTATTATAATATATTATATTATATATTAATATAATACTTTAATATATAATATTGACATATTAAATTAATACATAGTATTGATGTATTAATATTAATGATGTATTAATAATAATATTAATAATGTCCTTCATGGAAATTCATCGTGGCTCCAAAGGAAGCGGGGGGGTGGCGGTTGAAGGATACCTTCTCCTTTGCACGTTCCCTGATAGGACGAAATGTGTGGAGAATGATGCAAGGAAGCTCACTCTGGACTAGAGTAATGAATTCTAAGTATTTCCCAAACTTTTCAGTTGTGGTTCAATGGTTTAGATCTCCAGTCAAGTCCCCAAAAGGCTCCATAGTATGGAAAGCCTTGGTGAAAGCTTCTCATTTAGTAGGAGTCTAGACAGTATGGCAGATAGGAAACAGAAGAAAAGTCTGAGACCAGAGGCAAGTCGATCTGAGGCAAAGTCTGAGACCAGTTTGACCTTGTTGAACTGAGGTAAGGTCTGAACCGTGCAAAAGGGGGGAGACGAGTTGGGAAGAATCACAAGTGTCTTGGCTATGAAGCACAAGTGAGGAGAGGCTCATTTTTTCAAGTCTCCAAGGTTACATGGAAGGGAACACAAGGAGAAAATTAACCAAAGGAAGTTGTATAGTTTTCATTCAAGGTTTTGTGTAACTGAGTGAAAGCTCTTCTTGTATAAACTTTCTCGTGTGGCACAAGCACCTACCAACTTGGCACACTACAGTTTTTTTTACAAAGAATATTTTGGTTGTTAGGCCACGTTTGGTTGCCCACATTTATATTATGTTGGAACTATGTATGGTTTCATCTCTTTACTATTGTTTAAGTTGAGAAAATTTACACACACACAACTTAAATTTACACACACACAACTTAAGTAAACTAATAGAATTAAGTGAAGGAATAGCCCAGGTTGAGTAATTCGGCATGGTCTAGCCACCAGATGAAACATGATGGTGTCGCATGATGATTGGTAGTTTCAGGTGATTTTTTCACCTGACCACAGGCTCGTGAGCCCCGTGACAGGACACACAAATGTGTCATTAAGACAAATTCACCTAAGTAGACTTTCAATCATGGAAGTTAAGTGTGGATACTTGAGGGATAGCATGGGAAAATAGATGCCCCATGGTGACCATGGGCACCCTCAAAACCAAATGAAAAGTTGGGAAGGGGAATCAGTCAACAACGAAAACATTCCCAATGCAAAACCTCGGCGTTGGAAATGATGTGGAGTAACTTGAGGCCTTAGGTACAACCAAGGAGTCTCCAACCAAACAATCGCTGGTAACACTCACGACTTGGTCGCTGCACTAGGAATACATTCCCAATGAGACAGAGGGATTTTCACAAATTCTATCCAGGAAAACAGAACGAAGTGCGCAAGAAGGATTGACTTGGGCACCCAAGACAAAAGATGAAGTTGACTAGGATAGTGGCACGTGCCCAACAAAGGGGTCGCACACCCATTAAAAATTTGGCTAAGTATTGGTTGAGCAACTTTTGGGGAAGACCAAGGGGCACACACCTATGAGATAAGTTGGCTCAAGCAAGGTCAAGGGTAAGCATCCCAAGTTGGTAAATAGGCTCACCCTTGGGGCACCTGTTTAACCAAGGGAGTGCTCACTTGGAAAAACAACAAGAATTTTTTTATGAAGGAGAGATCAAGAAATCCAGTTGAGGTAAGAGGCAAGTCGATCTCAGGCAAAGTCTGAGACCAATTTGACCTTGTCAAATTGAGGTAAGGTCTAAACCATGCAAAAGGGGGAAGACTAGTTGGGTAGAACCACAAGGATCTTGGTTATGAAGCATAAGTGAGGAGAGGCTCGTTTGTTCGAGTATCCAAGGTGACAAGGAAGAGAACACAAGGAGATAGGTAACCGAAGGAAGTTGTATGGTTTTCATTCAAGGTTTTGTGTAACTGAGGGAAATCTCTTCTTGTATAAACTTTCTTGTGTGGAAAAATCACTTGGCTTGGCACACTGTAGTTTTGTTTACAAAGAAATTTCTGGGAGTTAGGCCTATGTTCAAGTACTCCATGACATGGGTGCACACCATGGGAAGTTTCCTAAACAGATGAAAGGTGTGTCACAAATTCCATCCAGGTAAATAGATCAAAGTGCAGATGGAGGATTGACTCGAGGGCCCGAGAGAAGACATGAAATCAATCGGTACAAAAATGCATGCCCAACGAAGGGGGCGTGCTCCCATTGAAAATTTGGTTGTATGGGTGGAGTGCATTTTGGGGAAGACCAAGGGGCACCCACCTATGAGACAAGTTGGCTCAAGCAAGGTCAAGGGTAAGCATCCCAGGTTGGTAAATGGTCTCACCCTTAGGGAAGCTATTTAACCAAGAGAATGCTCACTTGGAAAAACAACAAGAATTTTTTTATCAAGGAGATATAAAGCAATTCAGCCGAGGTAAGAGGAAAGTTGAATTGAGGCACAGTCTGAGACCAGTTCGACCTTCGTCATCGTAACACATTTTTTTAATATCATAGCACCAATTCTTTTGGTTTTCTTCTGAAAACTACAAAAATATTCAACTTGAAGAGGGGGTTTGATGGATTTATTTCCATTTAAGAGTCTTTTGTCATGTTCTATGCATATTGGGTTTGTTTGATGAAATAATATTATCATTTCCCCTTTTTCTCTGGGTTTCCTCTTCACATGTTTCGGTCTTATGCTACCACATTTTAGAAGCACAGGCCTTTGATTCTTTTTGTCAATGGAAGCGAAAGAATATACATGGAAAGTTATAATATATGCATGCAAAGTTGTAGTTGGATCCTTTCCTACAACATAAAGTAAATGGTCATGGTGGTGGATTCTTATTGGAGACTCTAAACCCTAATGGTTCGTTGGTATTAGGAAAGATTGTTGGTTTCTCTCTCATAGCTAGAGATAATTCTATAATTTGAAAAGAAAAAGATGAATTTTATTATATGATGTCAAAGGTATACCTGACAATGAAAGAAACTACCACACTTAATGAAAAATAGGTTACTCACTTGGAATGGACTCAATCGATAAGAAAACCAAGCTTCTATAATGCACCTTGACCCCAACCATGCAAAACTGAAAAGGGACATCCTAATTTTAATTGTAGGTCCTATTAGCACCAATATTTCTTTTAGTGCCTCACCATCATCAAACATATCCAAGGGTTGGTTTCAAAAGGAAGAGTTATCATTTCTTATCTTCATTTCCATTTGCAATTGTGCGCTGCAAACTTAATTGTGGGATACAAACTGGATTGTGTGCTGCAAACTTAACTATGCGTTGTAAACTGGACTGTGCATTGCAAACTTGATTGTGCGCTGCAAACTGGACAATGTGTTGAAAACTTGAATGTGCGCTACAAACTTGACTGTGCACTACAAACTTGACTGTTCATTGAGAACTGGTAGTTTTGGGACAGTTTGTAGCAAATTAGTACAGAACAAAATCATATTTTCATCATAACTTTTAAATTCCAATATGGGTTCTTCACTCCATGACTTGGTCATGTGCCAAGGAAAGTTTCCCAATGAGATAGAGGGAGTGTCACAAATTCCATCTAGGAAAACAAACCAAAGTGAAGACAAAGGATTGACTCAGGCACCCACAACAAAAGATGAAGTTGGCCACGATAACAACGTGTGCCCATTGAAAATTTGGCTAAGACTTATGGGTGGAGAAATTTTTGGGGAAGACTAAGGGGCACACACCTATGAGACAAGTTGGCTCAAGAAAGGTCAAGGGTAAGCGTCCCAGGTTGGTAAAAAAGCTCACCCTTAGGGCATCTATTTAAAAAAGGGAACACTCACTTGGAAAAACAACAAGAAGTTTTTTATCAAGGATAGATCAAGAAATTTAGCTGAGGTAAGAGGCAAGTCAATATGAGGCAATGTCTGAGACCAATTTGTCCTTGCTGAATTGAGGCAAGGTCTGAACCGTGCAAAAGGGGGAAGACAAGTTGAGAAAAACCACAAGTTTCTTGGTTATGAAGCACAAGTGAGGAGAGGCTCATTTGTTCGAGTATCCAAGGTTACAAGGAAGGGCAGAAAAGGAGACAGTTAATCGAAGGAAGTTGTATGGTTTTCATTCAAGGTTTTATGTAACTGAGTGAAATCTCTTCTTGTATAAAAAAATTTGTGTGGCACAAGAACCTACCAAGTTGGCACACTACATTTTTGTTTGCAAAGAATGTCCTGGGTGTTAGGTCGTGTTTGGATGCCCACATTTATATTATGTTGGCACTGTGTATGGTTGCATTTCTTTACTATTATTTAAGTTAAGAAAAAATTCACACAATCAACTTAACTAAACTAACAGAATTAAGTGAAGGCATAGTATGTTTGAGTAATTTGGTGTGGTCTAGACACCAAATGAAACATGGTGGTGTCGTACGATGGTTATGAGTTTTCGGTGATTTTGTCTCCTGACCATAGGCTCACAAGGCATGTGATAGGACGCACAAATGTGCCATTAAGACAAATTCACCTAAGTAGACTTGCAATCATGGAAGTTAAGTGAAGAGACTTGAGGGATAGCGTGGGAAAACAAGCACCCCATGGTGACCATGGGCACCCTCAAAAAACAAATTAAATTTGGGGAATGGACGAGTCAACAATGAGTTTTCCCACGAAATCGGAAGTTGGAACGATGGAGTAAATTGGAGGCCTTGGGAGCTAACCAAAGGAGTCTGAACCAAACAAAAATTGGTAGCATTCCATGACTTGGTCGCATGCCAAGGGAAGTTTCTCAATGAGATAGAGGGAGTGTCACAAATGCCATCCAAGAAAACAGATCGAAGTGTGGACGAAGGATTGACGTGGGCGCCCAAGACAAAAGATGAAGTCGGTCAAGATAGAGATGTGTGCCCAACAAAAGAGTCGTGTTCCCATTGAAAATTTGTCTAAGTATGGATTGAGAAATTTTTGGGGAAGACGAAAGGGTGCACACCTATGAGACAAGTTGGCTCAAGCAAGGTCAAGGGTAAGCCTCCCAAGTTAGTAAATAGGCTCACCCTTGAGGAACCTCTTTAACCAAGGGAGCTCTCACTTAGAAAAACAACAAGAAATATTTTATGAAGGAGAGATAAAGAAATTTAGTTGAGGTAAGAGGCAAGTCGATCTGAGGCAAAGTCTGAGACCAGTTTGACCTTGTCGAATTGAGGTAAGGTCTGAACCATGCAAAAGTGGGAAGACAAGTTGGGTAGAACCGCAAGTGTCTTGGTTATGAAGCACAAGTGAGGAGAGAATCGTTTGTTCAAGTATCCAAGGTGACAAGGAAGGTCACACAAGGAGACAATTAATCGAAGGAAGATGTATGGTTTTCATTCAAGGTTTTGTGTAATTGAGGGAAATCTCTTCTTGTATAAACTTTCTTGGGTGGAAAAAGCACTTGGCTTGGCACACTGTAGTTTTGTTTACCAAGAAATTTATGGGTGTTAGGCTGCGTTTGGATGCCCACATTTATATTTTGTTGGGACTATGTATGGTTTCTTCTCTTTATTGTTGTTTAAGTTAAGAAATGCATACACTATAACTTAAGTAAACTAACATAATTAAGTGAAGGTGTAGCCTAAGTTGAGTAAGTTGGCATGTTATAGCCACCAGACGAAACATGTTGGGTTTTCACGATGATTGGGAGGACCGAGTGATTCTGTCACCCGACCATAGGCTCACCAGGAATGATGTACAACAAGAAGAAAAACATCAATTTACTCATTGTCTCGATCTCTAACATTCGGTTCATGAGAACAAATTGAAAATCCCCTTTGTCTTTTTTCTAACAGGACAATACTTTAAGTGTGAACTTAATAGAATCCCAATACACACTCATTTCTTTGTACATTCAATAATGTTGGTCGGCCACGATATTTATCTCTATATTTGTACATATCCTATTATTGTATGATGAAGATGCTTGTGGCTAGGGTTTCTTTGTAGGTATAGGGTTTTTTTTGTTGGGTACTTTAGCTCCCATAGCAAGACATGTCGATGAACCGATTTTTGGTCATCAAGTCAATAATATAATGATTCATCCCCAAAAACAAATTTAGAAGAACCCATATCAGAATTTAAAAGTTATGATGAAAATATGATTATGTTGTGTACTAATTCACTACAAACTGTCCCAAAACTACCAATTCGCAGTGCACAGTCAAGTTTGTAGCGCATAGTCAAGTTTGCAGCACACAGTCAAGTTTGCAACGCACAATCCAGTTTGAAATGCACAGTCAAGTTTGCAGTGCACAATCTAGTTTGCAGCGCACAGTCCAGTTTGCAGTGCACAATCCAGTTTGCAGTGCACAGTCCAGTTTGCATATCACAGTTAAGTTTGCAATGTACAATTAAGTTTGCAATGCACATTTGAAAATGGAAATGAAGATAAGAAATGATAATGCTTCCTTTTGAAACTGACCCTTGGAGATTTTGGATGATGGCCAGGCGCTAAAAAAAATATTGGTGCTAACATAACCTACAATTAAAATCAGGATGTCCCTTTTCAATTTTGTGTGGTTGGGGTCAAGTGCATTATATAATCTTGGTTTCCTTATCGATTGATTACATTCCAAGTGAGTGACCTAATTTTCATTTAAGTGTGGTGGTTTATTTCATTGTCAGGTATGCCTTTGACATCATATAATAAAATTCATCTTTTTCTTTGCAAATTATAGAATTATATCTAGTTGTGAGAGAGAAACCAACAATCTTTCCAAATACCAATGAACCGTTGGGGTTTAGAATCTCCAATAAGAATCCACCACCATGATCATTGACTTTATGTTGCAGGAAAGGATCCAACTACAAATTCGCAAGCATAGAGTATAACTTTCCATGTATATTATTTTGTTGCCATTGAGAGAAAGAATCAAAGGCTTTTGTTGCTAAAACATGGAAGCATATGACCCAAACATGTGAAGAGGAAACCCATAGAAAAATGGGAAATGATAAGATTATTTCACCGAACAAGACCAATATGCATAGACCATGACAAAAGACTCTTAAATGGAAAGAAATCCATCAAAACCCCTCTTCAAGTTGAATATTTTTGTAGTTTTCAGAGGAAAACCAAAAGAGTCGGTGCTATGATATTAACAAAATGTGTTATGATAGAGAAAGTCAAATTGGTCTCAGACTATGCCTCAATTCAACTTTCCTTTTACCTCACCCGAATTTCTTGATATCTCCTTGATCAGAAATTTCTTATTGTTTTTCCAAGTGAGCATTCTCTTGGTTAAATAGGTGCTCCAAGGGTGAGCCCATTTACCAACCTGGGATGCTTACCCTTGACCTTTCTTGAGCCAACTTGTCTCATGGGTGTGTGCCCCTTAGTCTTCCCCAAAATGTGCTCCACCCACAAAACCAAATTTTCAATGGATGCACACCCCATTCGTTGGGCATGCATTATTGTACCAATCTATTTCATGTCTTATCTTGGGCCCTCGAGTCAATCCTCCATCCGCACTTCGGTCTGTTTTCCTGGATAGAATTTGTGACACACCTTTCGTTTGTTTGTGAAACTCCTCTTGGTGTGCACCCATGTCATGGAGCACTCAAACGTTGGCCTAATGCCCAAAAATATCTTTGTAAACAAAACTAGAGTGTGCCAAGCCAAGTTATTTTTCCACACGAGAAAGTTTATACAAGAAGAGATTTCCCTTAGTTACACAAAACCTTGAATGAAAACCATACACCTTCCTTCAGTTAACTTTCTCTGTGTGTGCCCTTCCTTGTCACCTTGGATATTCGAACAATTGAGCCTCTCCTCACGTATGCTTCATATTCAAGACCCTTGTGGTTCTACCCAACTCGTCTTCTCCCTTTTGCATGGTTCAAACCTTACCTCAATTCGACAAGGTCAAACTGGTCTTAGACTTTGCCTCAGATTGACTTGCCTCTTACCTCAGTTGAATTGCTTGATCTCTCCTTCATAAAAAAATTATTTTTGTTTTTCCAAGTGAGCACTCCCTTGGTTAAACAGGTACCCCAAGAGTGAGCATGTTTACCAACCTAGGATACTTACCCTTGATTTTTCTTGAGCCAACTTATCTCATAGGTTTGTGCCCCTTGGTCTTCCCCAAAACTTGCTCAACCCATAATTAGCCGAATTTTCAATGGGCGTGTGACCCTTTTGTTGGGCGCACGTCGCTATCCTATTTGACTTCATCTTTTGTCTTGGGCGTTCGATTCAATCCTTCATCCGCACTTCGATCTGTTTTCCTGGATGGCATTTATGACACTCCCTCTATTTCATTGGGAAACTTCCCTTGGTACGCGACCAAGTCATGGCGTGCTACGAACATTTGTTTGGTTCAAACTCCCTTGGTTAATACCCAGGCCTCCCAGTTACTCCATCGTTCCAACATCTGGTTTTGTGGGCACGCTTGTTGTTGACCCGTCCATTCCCCAACTTCCGTCGGTTTGTTGAGGGTTCCCATGGTCACCATGGGGCGTTTGTTTTCCCACGCTATCCCTTAAGTATCCGCACTTAATTTCCAAGATTACAAGTCTACTTAGGTGAATTTTTCTTAATGGCACATTTTTGTTTCTTGTCACGGGCCTTGCGAACCTATGGTCAGGTGACAAAATCACCTGAAACTCCTAATCATCGTGCGACACATTATATAATACATTATATTATAATGTATTATATGAATAATATTAATATAATACATTAATAATATATTATAATTATCATTAAAATTATATATTAGTATAATACATTATATTAATGCATTATACTAATATATAATATACAACATTTTTAAAATGTTTAATATTATATACTAATACATTAATATATATTATATTAATGTATAATACATTATATTATTACAATGTATTATATTATATATTAGTCTAATAGAAATATTAATGTTTATATTATATTATTACTCCAATGCTTATCCCTCACATACATAAGCTCTTCAATTTAGTAGTCAAGCACGGCTTCCCTAAACCCTGGACACAAAGCCTCATTGTTCCTATTTTTAAAAATGGGGAGAAAAACATTCACTCAAATTATAGGACCATTATGATTAGCCCGATTTTAGCCAAGCTTTATGGAATTATTTTGGAAAAGAAGATTAGCATTTGGCTAGAAAGACACGGTAAAAGAGCTAAAGGCTAGGCCGGGTTTAGGAGATACCATTCAACTGTGGACCATCTTGTTACCTTTAGGATCATTGCAGAGGAGTTCTGCAATATTAAAACCAATCTTTTTTGTAGTTTTGTTGACTTTAGAAAATCTCTTGACATGGTTCCTAGGAAAAACCTTTGGAATAGGTTGGAAGAGATAAAAGTGTCTCTCGAGTTGAGGGTTGTTGCAATAAGGATGT
>SNQJ01S0043180.1:25997-43148 GCA_010110895.2 Picea sitchensis | reverse complement strand
TTCATTTCTCGTTAGTTTTTATTGAAGTGACCTTCATCTTTAAATCTCATTTTCCACTACTTTCCACACAACCATAAATAAATCATTAAAAAACATATTATGAGATAACATTATTATCTATTAATATAAATTATTAATTTATTAAAATAATAATAGATTAATAAGTATTAATGTATATAACTATATTTTAATAAATCATTAAAAACATTATTAAAACATATTAATAGATTATATTATTATATCTTAATATATATTATTAATTTATTAAAGTATTATTATATTAATAAAATATTAATATATTAATATCTATAAATCTTAAATCTTAAATGTATATTTATTTTTTATAAATTACTAATATTTAACTACCCTCTAGATAATAGAAAAATATTAATATCTCAAAGATATTAATATTTTTCCTTTATCCCGAACATACTTGGTGAATCTTTATATTTTATTTTATTTTCCATTGTTTAAAATCAAATCTAAAATTTATTTTCTTTTTCATTGTTCAAAAGAGGATCGAGATCTCTTCAACACTCACTGAAGCTTGCAGATCTCTTCAACGTTTATGCTATATTTAGAGTTTTCTTAGCAGAGAGCCAGTTGTAGCACAAGAAATTTTAAGGTCTTGTCATCCTTATCTATTTTCAGGTACAAACTATTTTTTCATCTAATTCTATTGAGTTAATCTGTGTGTCTTGCTAATAGATATAATGTCCACACAAAAAAACCTATACCTACAAAGAAACCCTAGCCATATACATCTTCATATCCATGGTCATCTACTTTGTGTTTTAGGAAAGTATCCAACCACAACTATGTAGAAACCCTAGCCACACACATATTAATCTCCATGGCCATTTACTTTGTGTTTTAGGAAAGGATCCAATCGCAACTATCTAGAAACCCTAGCGAGAGACATCTTCATCTCCATGGTCGTTTACTTTGTGTTTTAGGAAAGGATCCAATGGCAACTATCCAAAAACCCTAACATAAAATGTAAATCTTACCCAACGAGAGAGTTACCATTTACAAGCCCTAATTTTAACATAAACTATATTTAGGTTTATAAATAAATTACATGTATGGGTATTCATCTCTATGCTAGTATATTTCCAACATGATATATACTCTAACCCTAATAATCCAATATCATTTTAAATCCAACAATTATTTTATTGTAGGTATTCATCTTCCTGGAAACATAAATATATTTCTTCTAAAAAAATATGTCATCAAATACAATAACTTAATATTTAGACACAAAGTGAAAATAAAATATGTCCCTAGCATTTATTTTTCTAGCATCATTTTCACGTGGGGATCTTGTCTAATTTTGAAGAGAACAACCTCTTATACTTGCATTATCACGAGCTTCTCCTGATTGGTAGAACAAGGCATGTGATTCCAATACTATATTGATGTATCACCCAAATGATTTCTTAAAAAAAATACCCACTATGTGCCTTCTATTTCAAGCATTGAATCGAATTTAATGCTACCTTGATGAATAAGCCAAATGGTTTCTTTAAAAAAACCATTGTGTGCTTTCTGTTTCAAAAACAGAATCAAATTTAAAGTATTATGCAGAAATTTAACATTAAGGAAAATGTGCAACCTTTGAATGAAATGATTTTAAAAAAAATAACTATGTACCTTTTATCTTTTATTAGGAGCACTAAATCCAATATCACTTTTTAATATCATTTTGAATCCAATTTAAGAGTAGTGAATCCAATATCATTTTTAGTATCATTTTGAATTTATTTCAATATAATGTTTCATCTTCCTACAAACATAAATATATATATATATATATATTTTTAAATCTATCCTCAAATAAAATAACGTAATATTTAGATACAAATTGGAAATAAAATGTCCCTACTATTTTTTTTTCCAGCACCGTTAAGATGTGAGGATCTTTTCTAACTTTGAAGAGAACCACCTCTTCCTGCATTATCTCGAGCTTCCCTTGATTTCTAGAACCAGCCCTATGATTACATTGCTACATTGATGAATCATCCAAATGATTTCTTTAAAAAAAAACACGGTGTGCCTTCTATTTCGAACACTTAATCAACTTTAAAGTATTAGGTAGAAATTTGGTAGTAAGGAAAATGTGCCACCTTTGAATAAAATCATTTAAAAAAAATAACTATGTGTCTTTAATCAACACT
Source organism: Picea sitchensis (assembly GCA_010110895.2). Lineage (NCBI taxonomy): Eukaryota > Viridiplantae > Streptophyta > Pinopsida > Pinales > Pinaceae > Picea > Picea sitchensis. Next base: position 40,968 of record SNQJ01S0043180.1, on the reverse strand, counting down.
GAATCCAATATCATTTTTTAATATAATTTATATAATATTGAATCCAATTTAGGAGCATTTTAGGAGCATTGAATCCAATATCATTTTGAATCCAATAATTATTTTAATATCATTTATATAATATTGAATCCAATTTAGGAGCATTGAATCCAATATGATTTTATTTTATTGTAGTGTTTCATCTTCCTCTAAACATAAATATATTTATTTAAAGAATCTATCGTCAAATACAATAATGTAATATTAAGAGAGAAAGTGGAAATAAAATATGTCCCTAAAATTTATTTTCCAGCACCGTTCGTGCGTGGGGATCTTGTCTAACTTTGAAGAGAACAACGTCTTATTGCATTATCTCGAGCTCCCCCTGATTGGCATAACTTGCCCTATGATTACACTATGAATAAGCCAAATGATTTCTTTGCCAAAAAACCCACTATGTGATTTTTATTTCGAACACTAAATGAAAATTTAAAGTATTATGCAGAAATTTGGTAGTAAGGAAAATGTGCAACCTTTGAATGAAATGATTTTAAAAAAATAAAGTTATGTTATTTTTATTAGGAGCATTGAATCAAATTCAAGGTATTATGCAAAAGTTTGAGAGTAAGGAAACTGTACTAATAAGTCCAAAATGTCACATGACTTTGGCATGAAGGTCTTACTAGGTTGGTTGCATTGATATTTGAAAATTATCATAAAGAAAGACCACAAAGATAAGAATTTATATATAAGAAAATAAATTGTATGGAAAACATACATGAGATTTTTAAGATGGATAAATGTAAATTCACTTGCACTCAATCTCAAATTAGAGTGATTTTGTCAACGAACAAGTCCTAAGAAAAAATAAGAGGAAAGGGGATTTCAAAAATGAGTATGGTTGGCATATTTTTGTCCTCCCCTGGTCGGTGAAGCCCTATTTGCAAATGTGAATACAGATACAAAGGGATTTCACTACTCACAACAAAATCGTAACTACAAATTCAAAGCTAGAGAGATTCCTTCTCTGAGTCATGAACTAGGAGGATTGTATTGTATGGTAGAAAAAATGTTATCATTTTTTGTTATTATGTTATAATTTATTTTCAATATTATTAAGCCTTGTCTAACTGTTTTGCGTTTTGGATTTTTTCGCTAGAATCCGACCACATAAATATGTACTAAATCAATATTTTATGTTGTTTAGAATTCAATTTTTAATGTAGAAATAGATTCAACATGTTCAAAAATCCTTACTCAAATTACACAGAAATAATGACTCAAATCTGCGGATTTAACAATTTCTCACCAAATTTCGGGCAAATATCCCTAGAAAATATGACCCCATAAATTTTGTATTATAATTGTTAGTTTATTCTATACAATTTACTAATTCCAATTTTACAAGTGATTCTCATCAATGTTCATTCTTTTCATATTATTTACTCTCTCTATAACCTTATTGTATAGTCGTTGTATAATCTTGTTGCATGGTATTTTTCGATTACTAGTTCCATTCTCAAGTTTTTATCAGTGTTGTGTCAACCCCTTTTTCATATTATGCAGACTATGGATAATCCTGTTGCACAGTGGTTTTTATTATATTTTCTTATCCCAAACATGGTATCCTCCTGAAATTTAAACAAAAAAAAAATCGATACTTTCAGCTTCAATGACACATGGCCACCGTACATCCTCGTATTATCGTGATCCTATTATTACTGCACCAAACCAATAAAACCTCACGTGGTTTCTCTTATAAGTTAACCTAATTGTCTAGCGCAAATGCACAAACTGAATTGTTCATATATATCAACCTCATTGTCCCTCTAATTGTCTTAAAGCATAAATATATGAATATATATTTTTACTCGAAATATTGTGTGATGCTTGGTTTGTCTTATATGTTAACCTAAACCAACTAAACCAATAAAATGTCATGTGGTTTCTCTTATAGGTTAACCTAGAGATTTTCTCTTATTTTTTTGTGTTTGGGCAAAGGAAAAGCTAGAGATTTTCTTGTGCTTGTGTAAACGCTAGAGAGTTAAGTTTATTCTTTACCAACTTTGGAGGATGTTGGAAATCCGAGTTAGAACAAAACTAAGTGAACGTAATGGTCACCTTTATTTCACAGAACTTCGTTAATATATTATAGCTTTGCCTTTAATATCAATGAAGATAAGTGTGCTCGTCTTCTCAAGATTACTCAGATTGTGTTCTCGCAATTGATTGAGATGAACATAAAGTTTTTGGATTATGAATTGGTTAAATTTTGATATGTATTGTTTTAAACTTTATTTTGATATCAAATTTTTGATACATAGATATATAATTTTCAAGATATTTTAATGGTAGGAAAATGAGGTGAAGTTTGATTACATTTTGACTCGCTTGAGAAGAGTATTATATTCTTGTAGGAAGAAAATGTTATTTGAATCATTTGAGAAAGATTGGAAGGGACATAGAGGTCAATTATAGGGATTTTTCGACTGGGACAAGTCCTTTGGGTGGGTGCTTGTGAAAAATGATAATTATTTCCCTATTACTAAAGGTTAAAGGTCTAAGAAATCCCCCCAAAACATTGATCCTGGATTTTTGGAGGAGCTTCAAAAGCAACTAGTTATTTAGCATGCACTACCTTTCTCCCACAATGGAATGATGTTGTTCGGGATGCACTTATGTATGATGGAAATATAGCACGCGCTAGCTTTCCCCCACAATGGAATGATGTTGTTCCAGATGTTTGTGTGCTTGTGCAAGAGAGAAAGTTAGCATGTGCTAGCTTTCCCTCACAGTGGAATGGAATTATTTATGTACTTTTTCTTTTGCAAAAGGCAAAGATAGAATGCACTAAATTTCCACCATGATCGAATTATGTTGTTCTATATGTTCTTGTGCTTGTGCAATAGATAAATCTAGAATGTGTTATATTTACCCCCTAATTTAATGATGTTTTTCTAGAGGCAATTGTGAAAGATGGAAAGCTAGTGCATGTTATCTTTCTCCCATAGTGGAATGATGTTGTTCTAGATATGCTTATGCTTGTGCAAGAGAGAAATCTACCACACACTAGCTTTCCCCCAAAATGGAATGATGTTTCTTGAGATTCACTTGTGCAAGATGGAAATATAGCATGCACTAGCTTTCCTTCACAATGGAATGATGTTATTCAAGATGAACTTGTGCTTGCGCAACATGGAAATATGGAATGCCCTATCTTTCCATAGAATGCAATGATGTTGTTGAAGATTCATTTATGTTTGGGGAAAAGGGAAATCTAGAACGCGCTAGCTTTCCCCCAATTTGAAATGATATTTTTCGAGATGCGCTTACACTTTTGTAAGAGGGAAAGATAGCACGCACTAGCTTTCCCTGACATTGGAATGATGTTGTTTGAGATGCGCTTGTGCTTCTGCAAGAGGGAAACCTAGCATGCACTATTTTTTCCCCACTTTGGAATGATGTTTTTTGAGATGAACTTGTGCTTGTGAAGGAGGGAAAGATAGCACGTGCTAGCTTTCCATCACAATGGAATGATGTTGTTCGAAATGTGCTTGTGCTTGCACAAGAGAGAAACCTAGCATGTGCTAGCTTTCCCACATGGTGGAATGATGTTATTCAATATGTAATTGTGATTTTGCAAGAGGGAGAGATAGCATTCACTAGCTTTCCTAGTGGTCGAATGATGTTGATCGAGATGTGCTTGTGCTTGTGTAAGAGAGAAAGCTAAGACATGCTAGCTTTCCACCACAATGGAATAATGTTGTTCAAGATGCACTTGTGCAAGATGGAAATCTAGCACATGCTAGATTATCCCCACAATGGAATGATGTTGTTCGAGATGTGGTTGAGCTTGTGGAGCACAATAAGGTAGAACACACTAGATTTCGACATGGTGGAATGATGTTGTTGGATATATGTTTGTGCTTGTGTAAAAGGGAAATATATCACGCACTAGATTTCCCCCACAGTGGAATAATGGTGTTTGAGATGCGCTTTCACTTTTGTAAAAGGGAAAGGCAGCACAAGCTAGGTTCCCCCGACATTGGAATGATATTATTGGAGATGCACTTGTGCTCTTGCAAGAGGGATAGCTAGCATGCACTAGATTTCCCCCACTTTGGAATGATGTTGTTCTAGATGAACTTGTGCGTGTCAAGGAGGGAAAATTAGCATGCTCTAGCTTTCTCCCATGGTGGTTCAATGATGTTATTCAATAGCTTTCCCACATGGCGGAATAATCTTGTTCCAGAAACGCTTGTGTTTGTGCAAAACAAAAATATAGCACATGCTAGCCTTCCCTGATGATGTAATGATGTTGTTTGAGATTAATTTGTGCTTGTGAGGGAGAGAAAGCTAGCACGTGCTAGATTTCCCCCATGGTGGAATAATTTTATTTGATATAAACTTATGCTTGTGCAAGGGGGAAAGCTAACATGCACTAGCTTAGCACCACGGTCGAATAATGTTGTTGGAGATATGCTTATGCTTATGAAAGAAAGAAAGATAGCATGCGCTAGCTTTACCACATGGTGTAATGATATTATTGGATATGCACTTGTGCTTTTGGAAGAGGAAAATCTAGCATGTGCTCACTTTACCCCATGGTTGAATGATGTTGTTCAAGATGTGGTTGTGCTTGTGCAAGATAGAATGATAGCAGACGCTAGTTTTTCCCCGTGGTGGAATGATGTTATTCGATCTACACCTGTTCTTATGCAAGAGGGAAAGCTAGCATAACCTAGCTCTCCCCCACTGTGGAATAATATTTGTTGAAGAAATGTGTGTGCTTTTGCAAGAGGAAAAGATAGCATGTGCTAGCTTTCTGCCATGGTCAAATGATGTTGAATATGTGCTTATGCTTGTGCAAGAAAGAAAGTTACCACACACTAGCTTTTCCCTACAATGGAATGATGTTGTTTGAGATGAAATTGTGCAACATGGAAAGTTAGGATTCGATAGATTTCCCCTACAATGGAATGATGTTGTTAGATATGTGTTTTTGGTTGTGCAAGAGAGAAAGCTAGCACACACACTCTTTTGAAAATTGGTAATCTTGATTCTGTACGAGGGTTCTAATTGATCGTAGCAACACTCCTATTCAAGTTAAATGCAAAAGCCCATCATTTATTCTTCTTCGTTGCATTTTCAACCTTAGTATTCTTGACTCCATGGAATGATGTTGCTTGAGATGCACTTGTGCAATATGGAAAGCTAGCACGCGCTAGCTTTCCCTCACAATGGGATGATGTTTTTCAAGATGCACTTGTGCTTGTGCAACATGGAAATATGGCACGCACTATCTTTCCACATGATGCAATGATGTTGTTGGAGATTCGTTTGTGTTTGGGAAAAAGGGAAATCTAGAACGTGCTATCTTTCTCCCAATTTGAAATGATGTTTTCGAGATGTGCTTACACTTTTGTAAGAGGGAAAGATAGCACATGCTATCTTTCCCTGACATTGGAATGATGTTGTTTGATATGTGCTTGTGCTTTGGCACGAGGGAAACCTAGCATACACTATGTTTTCAACACTTTAGAATGATGTGGTTCGAAATGAACTTGTACTTGTGAAGGAGAGAAATCTATCACGCACTATATTTCCCCACATTGGAATGATGTTATTCTATATGCACTTGTGCTTTTGTAAGAGATAAAGCTAGCACACACTAGCTTTCCCCCATGGTGGAATAATTGTATTATATATGTACTTGTTCTTTTGCAAGAGGAAAAGATATCATGCGCTAGCTTTCCACCATGGTCCAATGATGTTGTTCAGGGTGTTCTTGTGCTTGTGCAAAAGAAAAATCTAGCACGTGCTAGATTCCTCCCATAATGGAATGATGTTACTTGAGATACACTTGTGTAATATGGAAATCTAGCACATGCTAGCTTTCCATTACAATGGAATGATGTTGTTCAATATGTGCTTGTGCTTGTGCAAGAGAGAAAGCTAGCATGCACTAGCTTTCCCACATGATGGAATGATGTTATTCAATATGTAATTGTGCTTTTACAAGAAGGAAATGTAGCATGCACTAGCTTTCACTGGTGGTCAAATGATGTTGATCGAGATGTGCTTGTGATTATGTAAGAGAGAAAGCTAGAACAAGCTAGCTTTCCACCACAATGGAATGATGTTGTTCAAGATGCACTTGAAATATGGAAAGCTAGCACGTGCTAGATTATTCCCACAATGGAATGATGTTGTTCGAGATGTGGTTGTGCTTGTGCAACACAATAAGGTAGCATGCACTAGCTTTCCACATGGTGGAATGATGTTGTTGGATAATTATTTGTGCTTGTGTAAAAGGGAAATCTATCATGCGCTAGCTTTCCCCCACAGTGGAATGATGTTGTTTGAGATGCGCTTACACTTTTACAAGAGGGAAAGGTAGCACAATCTAGTTTTCCCCGATGTTGGAATGATATTATTGGAGATGCACTTGTGCTTCTGCAAGAGGGATAACTAGCATACACTAGATTTCCCCCACTTTCGAATGATGGTGTTCTAGATGAACTTGTTCGTTTCAAGGAGGGAAAGCTAGCATGCATTATCTTTCCCCATGGTGGTTCAATGATTTTATTTGATATCTTTCCCACATGGTGGAATAATATTGCTCCATAAATTCTTGTGTTTGTGAAAAATGAAAAATCTAGCACACGCTAGCCTTCCCCGATGGTGTAATGATGTTGTTTGAGATGATTTTTTGTTTGTGAGGGAGGGAAAGCTAGCATGCGCTAGCTTTCCCCAATGGTGGAATAAATTATTTGATATAAACTTGTGCTTGTGCAAGAGAGAAATATAACATGCACTAGCTTAGCACCACGGTCGAATGATGTTGTTGGAGATGTGATTCTGCTTATGCAAGAGAGAAAGCTAGCATGTGCTAGCTTTACCACATGGTGGGATGATGTTATTAGATATGTATTTATGCTTTTGAAAGAGGAAAAGATAGAATGCACTAGCCTTACCCCATGGTTGAATGATGTTTTTTGATATGTGCTTGTGCTTGTGCAAGAAATAATGTTAGCACGCGCTAGGTTTCCCCCATGGTGGAATGATGTTATTTGATATGCACCTGTGTTTGTGAAAGAGGGAAAGCTAGCATGTTGTTGCACCCAAAATGTTGGCAAGGTTTTAATGCTACCAACATTCAGTTGCAACACAAAACCTTCTCAATATATGGTTGCAGGAAAACAATGTTCATATAGCTTCATATCAGATTTTGTCATTTCTCTTTCATTTTCATCTCATTGTGTTTCAGGCTCACTTCCTCATTAGTAATTTAATCATCAACAAATACCTTTGTACAGGAAACAACAATAAGTTTGATTTCTACAAGAATCTCATACTAACTACATGAATCTCAAGAGTTACCAGAACTTCGTGAATCCATTACACAAATCCTTTTTCAATAAATAAAATAATAAAACTCATGAGCATGTATTCCCTCACCTCCCACTAATTCTCTCTCATGGTCAAATACTCATACTTATCTTCTATGATTCATAAGGTATGTGTATTATCATTCAAATGGCATACCTTTTTATCATCAACGGATTTTCACAAGATCAACTTACGGGTTTGAAGCAATGGTTTCTACCATCCATCATGCATTGGGCGTATTCACATTTTGTAGATTTTAATAAAAATATTAATAATGCCTTTTACACAATCAATCTTTAAACTAGTGTATCCGGACTTCATACAAATTAATACATTTCAGACTTATTTAAAGGCAACAGAATATCAGTTTATCATACCCAGAAAACTTTGTACTCAACAAAGGAAAACTCAATCCAATAATATTTGATTTGGTATAGAATTCGATTATCAAGAAAATCGAACCTCTAGCACAACCCTTACCAAATCGATTCATACCCCTTTGGCGTAGATACTTACCAAATTGATTTCAATTACTATGCAATGCATTTTCCCCTCTAACATAGATCAATTGGATGATATCAATCTTAGAAGAAAAAGCTCCAAATCTGATTATGCTCCCTCTGTAGTTCGACATAGGCACTAATTCCATAATTTCTCCCAGATCTCACTTATCAACCCTTACTGTTGTTTCAACTCTTCTACTGGAATCTCATCTTCAACACATTCTCCCTTGTAACACGAATCTATATACTTGTCAACGAGACTATTTCCCGTTTCGCAGAGTAAAATCACACAAACGGCATCATCATTAACGAGTTTTCAATCCCATTCCATAGGGTTAAATTCACACATAAACTCTCGATTAAAACTTCAGCTTCGATTTGCATTCAACCTCTCTACAGGAACCTCGTATTCCTGTAACTATCACCTCTTAACATGCACAAATCTTGTGAGACCATTCACTCACAAATAAATACTTTGTATTTTGGCCCAAACGAGATATAAATTCATTCAAACCTTCATTTATAGCCATTCATTCACACATATTGACTGTCTTCTCATTAGGATTTCACGCATAGGTTAGTTAGTTCTCTATCAACCAACATCCATCAAACTCAAACACATTTCACACAGACTATGTAAGAGTAAACACCCAGTAATTGATGAATTTATCTGCTCATTAAACAATAAAAATGTAAATGATTACAAGATCCTAATCTAATCTTCTATGGCCAAAACCTGTCTCTAAGGCCAACTGAAGTGAACCCCATCTTTCCCTCCAGCTTACATATTTATGCATGGCACATGACATTGCCAGCACACTAACGGACTGTTGAATTCATGCTAACTTTTTATATTTTTAGAACTCGATCTTTTTCACTATAGTGACTCACTAAAACAACTTCCTAGAAGATTGCAACTCGTTCCTAGGTCTCTTTATGACTCCATCGAATACTTCCTTCAAACAAGGACTTAGTTACAATGACTCATAAATATGACTGACACCTAACCATATCTTATAACCTTCTAAATCTATGCTTGTAAACTTTGAATATTTTACAAAATATTTTACAATAGAAACCCCTTCTAGGGAAAACATCGAGACCCTTGGTCTGCTCAATATTTAGACTTGTCAACGAGAGAAGATTCTCCTGCATCAGACTCCCACAATAGAAAGAATTATGACCTCCTGGTCATATGTATTCAATTTAATTTTCCCACCTGGATCCCAAACTTTATGTTGCAGTTGTTCATTTGCTATGTTGCATACTTCCTTTATTAATGTCCTCAATCTTCCAGGTTTCCAGACCTTATGCTGCAATGCTCCACTTAGCTTGCCTTCACAATCCTTCACAGATAACTTTATACTACTATTGATTATCTTCTTCTTCTTTCTATACTTCCTTTTGGGCATCCTCTTCATCAACACCCATAACTCATCAATCTCAATGTCCAAATTTATTCCTTGTTGGTACATGCTACAGGTATTACTTATTTGCAACTGTAATTCTGCACTTGAAAATTTTATGGTTGTCTTTTCCATTTCATCTTCTCCATAACCTCTCTTCTCCCATTCTTCATCACCATAAATCATTCCGAAGATGTTTAAGGCACTTGAATGCCTTCTCCCTGACTACTCTATGAAAGTTTGACTTCCATCTCCTGTACTACAACAATTTATTTGCCCATCAAATTCTTGAAATTTATTTTCAGTCACAAAAATGATTGTTTGTTCTTCTCTATTTTTGTCTCCTTCAAATATATATTTTGTTGCTTCACTATGTGCATTGGTCTTTCCTTGGACCTCTAATTCATCCCTTGCAGTCTGTTGATATCCTTTGGTGTCTTCACCTTCTTTATTGTCTTTGAAGATAGTCTCATGCTCCAACATCTCTTGTTGAACACAAAATACAGTTTCATGATCATGAGACACCTTTGTCTCATCATCCTTCATACATGCACACACATGATCAGTTTGAAGAGACTCTTATGCCTTCTTATATACTCCAAACATCTCTTCTTTGGCAGGTGCTAATGAACTCTCTTCTTTAGACTCAGGATCCCTTAGTAACTTTTCTAGTAATTTTAATTCTTCCTCATACCTCATGAGCATTGCCTCTAAATGTTTCTCTTGATAATTTCCTTGATCATTCTTTTGACTATCCTCTTGAGCCAATTTTGTTATGTTTTCTGCATTAACAGGTTCCTGTAACTGCTTTCCAACAATTGCATTTTCCCATTCTATATGGGTCTCCCCTTGATTGCCTTTATGAGAAAACTTTGTCTCTCTTTCTCTTACAACATAATTTTCATTATTTTCTTCTTCTAACCTTATGAAAGTTCTCAGCAACTGTCCTTCACCTTTGATACCTGCAACACCTGCATGCATACAAATTTCATTAGTTTCAAAATCATGAGACCCTTGGATCTCATTATTTCCTTCATTCTCATCTTCACCAAGGATAGATCCTTGTTCTGGTTCACATATGCAAACATTCATCTCTGCTGCTTTGAGCTCTTCATTCTTCAATTGAGCATTCAACCTATGCTCCAACTTCACTTGCAACCTATGCCACTTTACTTTCTTTCACAGAATCCATTCACAAATTTGGTCTTCCTCACTTTTTTGTAGCAGCTCCATTAGTACATTCAATTGTACTTTCATCTCAACGATTTCCCTATCAAACTCCTCATCACTCATCCCTATGTGGCTTACTCTTGAACCTTCCCTATGACTATGATTAGTCATTTTATTCCTCTCTTTGTGAGCTTCCTCATGCTCACTGTGAGTTGCAGTCAACCTTCTGTAACAAGCCTTCTCCATTAACCTATTACCCATTACCTCACCAAGTTGTCCTTATCTTAGACTGTTGGTATCCCACTGGTTCTCTCACCTAGAACCTCCTTGAGAATTATTTTCTCCTCTGGCTGTTGCATGTACTTAATCACCTCTCTGAGAACTTCCACACGTCCTCTTATCCTCTTTCTGCCAACCTTAGTTGGAACTTATCAAGGCTCTTTTCCACGATCAAGAATATTACTTGCTCTTGGTTACAGCTCTCCAGCTGTCATCAATGCCACGCTGTCTTCTTTTATTGTTGCTACCTTTATTCAACAAGATTCTGCTCAATTAGCTGAGAACATAAAATGACCAATTCTACCTCTTGTCCAATATCAATTGTACATGCATTGTTGCAATGTTTTTCCAGTCCTTCTTGTTGGCTACTCTGTTGTAGATGTTCACTATCCTTCAGTTCCCAAAAGGAAAACATTCTTCTCTATGTTCTTTCTCAGACATCAATTATGATCTGCTTCTTCCCCTCCAAAGAGTGTATCCTTGTGCTTTGATACCAAAATGATGCACCCAAAATGCTGGAAAGGTTTTAATGCTACCAACATTTAGTTGCAACACAAAACCTTCTCAATATGTGGTTGTAGGAAAACAATGTTCATGTAGCTTCATACCAGATTTTGTCATTTCTCTTTCATTTTCACCTCATTGTGTTTCAGGCTCACTTCCTCATTAGCAATTTAATCATCAACAAATACCTTTGTACAAGAAACAACAATAAGTTTGAATTCTGCAGGAATCTCATACTAACTACCTGAATCTCAATAGTTACCAGAACTTCTTGAATCCATCACACAAATCCTTTCTCAATAAATAAAATAATAAAACTCATGAGCACTTATTCTCTCACCTCTCACTAATTCTCTCTCATGGTCAAATACTAATACTTATCTTCTATGATTCATAAGGTATATGTATTACCATTCAAATGGCATACCTTTTTATCATCAACGGATTTTCACAAGATCAACTTACGGGTTTGAAGAAATGGTTTCTACCATCCATCATGCATTGGGCGTATTCACATTTTGTAGATTTTAATACAAATATTAATACTCCCTTTTACACAATCAATCTTCAAACTAGTGTATTCAGGATTCATACAAATTAATACATTTCAGACTTATTTAAAGGCAGCAGAATATCAGTTTATCATACCCAGAAAACTCTGCACTCAACAAAGGAAAACTCAATCCAATAATATTTGATTTGGCATAGAATTTGATTATCAAGAAAATCAAACCTCTAGCACAACCCTTACCAAATCGATTCATACCCCTTTGGCGTAGATACTTACCAAATTGATTTCAATTGCCATGCAATGCATTTTCCCCTCTAACATAGATCAATTGGATGATATCAATTTTAGAAGAAAAAGCTCCAAATCTGATTATGTTCCCTCTGTAGTTCAATGCAGGCACTAATTCCAGAATATCTCCTAGATCTCACTTATCAACCCTTGTCGTTGTTTCAACTCTTCTACTGGAATCTCATCTTCAACGCATTCTCCCTTGTAACACGAATCTCTATACTTGTCAACGAGACTATTTCCAGTTCTGCAGAGTGAAATCACACAAACGACATCATCATTAATGAGTTTTCAATCCCGTTCCACGAGGTTAAATTCACACAAAAACTCTCGATTAAATCTTCAGCTTCGATTTTCATTCAACCTCTCTACAGGAACCTCTTATTTCTGTAACTATCACCTCTTAACATGCACAAATCTTGTGAAACCATTCACTCACAGATAAATACTTTGTATTTTGGCCCAAATCAGATATAAATTCATTCAAACCTTCATTTACAGTCATTCATTCACACGGATTGACTGTCTTTTCATTAGGATTTCATGCACAGGTTAGTTAATTCTCTATCAACCAACATCCATCAAACTCAAACACATTTCACACGAACTATGTAAGAGTAAACACCCAATAATTGATGAATTTATCTGCTCATTAAACAATAAAACTATACATGATTACAAGATCCTAATCTACTCTTCTATGGCCAAAAATTGTCTCTAAGGCCAACTGAAGTGAACCCCATCTTTCCCTCCAGCTTACATATTTATGCATGGCATATGACATTGCCAGCACACTAACAGATTGTTGAATTCATGTTAACTGTTTCTACTTTTAGAACTCGATCTTTATCCCTATAGTGACTCACTAAAACAACTTCCTACAAGATTGCAACTCGTTCCTAGGTCTCTTTATGACTTCGTCGAATACTTCCTTCAAACAAGGACTTAGTTACAATGACTCGTAACTCGACTGACACCTAACCATATCTTAGAACCTTCTAAATCTATGCTTGTAAACTTTGAATATTTTACAAAATATTTTACAATAGAAACCCCTTCTAGGGAAAACATCGAGACCCTTGGTCTTCTCAATATTTAGACTTGTCAATGAGAGCAGATGCTCCTGCATTACATTCCCTATCTCTCCCCCAAAATGGAATAATATTTGTTGAATAAATGATTGTGCTTTTGCAAGAGGCAAAGCTAGCATGCACTAGCTTTCTCCCATGGTTAAATGATTTTATTGGAGATGTGCTTGTGCTTTTGCAAGAGAGAAAGTTAACACACACTAGATTTCCACCACAATGGAATGATTTTGTTTAAGATGAAATTTTGCAACATGGAACGTTATCATGCACAAGCTTTCCCCTACAATGGAATGATGTTGTTAGAGATGTGTTTGTGGTTGTGCAAGAGAGAAATAGAAAATGTGCTAGCTTTCTCTCACAATGGAATGATGTTGCTTGAGATTCATTTTTGTTTCGGAAAAAGGCAAATACAGAAGCGCTAGCTTTCCCCCAATTTGAAATAATGTTTTTTGATATGTGCTTATGATTTTGTTAGAGGGAAAGATAACATGCACTATCATTCCCCGACGTTGGAATGATGTTGTTTGAGATGTGCTTGTGCTTCTGCAAGAGTGAAATTTATCATATGCTAGCTTTTCCCCACTTTGGAATGATGTTTTCCAATATGACCTCGTGCTTGTGAAGGAGAGAAAGCTAGCACGTGATAGTTTTCCCCCATGTTGGAATTATTTTATTCGATTTGCACTTGTTCTTGTGCAAGAGAGAAATATAGCAAGCACTCGCTTTCCCCACGGTGGAATAATGTTATTATATATATACTTGTTCTTTTACAAGAGGAAAATATAGCATGCACTATCTTTCTGCCATGGTCGAATGATGTTGTTCGAGGTGTATCTAGCACGTGCTTGCTCAAGATAGGAAGCTAGCATGCGCTATATCTCCCCCATAATGGAATGATTTTGCTTGATATGAACTTATGCAAGATGGAAAGCTATCATGCACTAGATTTTCCTCACAATGGAATGATATTGCTCAAGATGCACTTCTACTTGCACAGCTTGGAAAGATGGTGTGTGCTAGATTTTCCCCACAATGCAATGATATTGTTCAATAGATGTTAGTGTTTGTGCAAGAGAGGAATCTAACATGCGTTATATTTCCCCCACAATGGAAAGATGTTGCTTGAGATGCACTTGTGCAAGATAGAAAGCTAGAACGCGGTAACTTTCCCTCACAATGGAATGATATTGCTCAAGATTCACATCTGCTTGCACAACTTGGAAAGCTAGTGTCGAGTGAAATATATGTTATCTATTTCGACATTAAATTGTCAACCCGAGGCTCGTAAGCTTCGAGGTGCTAGCAATGTATGTGCAGGTCTAGAGTTCTAATCTAGCCTAGTCTAGCCTAATCTAATCTAATGCCAACAAACTCAAATAATGAAGAGCTTTACTTAAATTTACAAAGTAATCTACAGCTATGAATGGAAGAAAAGCTAACGGAAATATTGTCCAGCTAAGGAGATAGTTTACCCTAGGGATCAACACTCTTTCAATTTACAATTCTACTTTAAAAAGATGACTTTTAAAATCTATTTAAACAACATATTTTATGCTAAATATGCAAAGCAACCTTTAGCTAATGATCTTTAAGCAATCTAAGACTATGGACTATTTGATCTATCTATGAATAAGCAAATAACAAGTAATCTATCTTTGAACTATTCGATCTATCTATTTAATCTACCTCTAAATAAGCAAATGAAAAGTAAGCAAATAAGCAAATAATCTATCAAAATTATATTTACAAGTAAACTCTATTCTTAAGGAAAAAACTCACAATTATTTATATCTTGCAAGAATGAGCACTCATCTACCTAACTAAAAGAAAGAAAAGCAAGAACTCACATCC
>SNQJ01S0043180.1:11673-25947 GCA_010110895.2 Picea sitchensis | reverse complement strand
AAATACAATAACATAATATTCAAAGAGAAAGTGGAAATAAAATATGTCCCTAGCATTTCTTTTCTAGCACCCTTAGTGCATGGGGATTTGTCTAACTTTGAAGAGAACAATCTCTTCTTGCATTATCTTGAGCTTCCCCCGATTGGCAGAACCTGCCCTGTAATTACACTACTACCTTGATGAATCAACCAAGTGATTTCTTTGAAAAACAATCTACTATGTGATTTCTATTTCTAGCACCAAATCAAATTTAAAGTATTATGCAAAAATTTGGCAGTAAGGAAAATGTGCAACCTTTAAATGAAATGATTTGAAAAAATAAAGTTATGTTCTTTTTATTAGGAGCACTGAATCAAATTCAAGGTATTATGCAAAAGTTTAAAAGTAAGGAAACTGTACTAATAAGTCCAAAATGTCACATGACTTTGACATGAAAGTCTTACTAGGTTGGTTGCACTGATATTTGGAAATTAGCCTGAATAAAAACCACCAAAATAAGAATTTATATATAAACAAATAAATTATATGGAAAACATACATGATATTTTTAGGATGGATAAATGTAAATTCACTTGCACTCAATCTCAAACTGGAGCAATCTCAAAATAGAGTGAGTTTGTCAATAAAACAAGTCCTAAGAAAAAACAAGAGGAAAAGGGGATTTCAAAAATGAGTATGGTTGACATATGAATCGCTAACTGCAAATGCGAATACAAATCCATAGGGATTGCACTGCTCACAGTGAAATCATAACTGCAAATTCAAAGCTAGAGAGATTCTTTTCCAGAGTCGTGAACTAGGAGGATTGTATTATATGGTAGGAAACATGCTATCATTTTTTGTTATTATGTTATACTTTATTTTCAATATTATTAAGCCTTGTCTAACTCTTCTACGTTTTGAATTTTTTGGGTGGAATCCAGTCACATAAATTTTTACTAAATCACTATTTTATGTTGTTTATAATTTGAATTACACAAAAATAATGGCTCAAATCTGTGGATCTAATAATTTCTCACCAAATTTTGAGCAAATATCCCCAGAAAATATGACCCCAAAAATTTCTCATTCTAATTGTTAGTTTATTCTATACAATTTACTGATTCCAATTTTACAAATGATCCTCAATGCTGTGTTGATTCTTTTGATATTATGTACTCTCTATAACCTTGTTGCACAATAGTTGTATAAGCTTGTTGCATGGTCTTTTTCGATTACTGGTTCCAATCTCAAGTTTTTATCAATGTTGTGTCAACTCCCTTTTCATATTATGTAGACTCTAGATAAGCGTGTTGCACAATTTTTTTTATTAGATTTTCCTATCCCAAACATGGTATCCTCCTTAAATTTAAACCAAAAAATAATCGATACTCTCGTTTTCAATGACACATGGCCAGCACACAATTTCTTTTATTAGATTATCCTATCCCAAACATGGTATCCTCCTTAAATTTAAACCAAAAAATAATCGATACTTTCATTTTCAATGACATATGACCACCACATATTCTCGTATTATTGCACCAAACCAATAAAACCTCAAGTGGTTTCTTTTATAAGTTAACCTCATTGTCTGGTACAAATTCACAAACTTAATTGTTCATAAATATCAACCTCATTGTCCCTCTAATTGTATTAAAGCATAAACATATGAATATATAGTTATACTCAAATATTTTGTGATGCTTGGTTTGTCTTATATGTTAAACTAAACCAATAAAACCTCACGTGGTTTGTCTTATAATTTAACCTAATTGTCTCGCACAAATGAGCAAGCTTAATTATCTTAAAGCATGAATATCTGAATATATAGTTGTACTAGAATATTTTGTCATGCTTGGTTTGTCTTATATGTAAAACTAAACCAATAAAATCTCACCCGATGTTGCTCTTATTTGTTAACCTAATTGTCTAAGTTTAATTGTTCATAATTGTTTCTCTAATTGTCTTAAACCATAAAGCATGAATATATAATTATAACTTGGAATATTGTCTCATGCTTAGTTTATCTTATATGTTAACCTAATTTTCTCGTGCAAACTCAAAATCATAATTGTTCATATATGTCAACATCATAGTCCACCTTATTCATTGTCCATCTTATTCATTATCTTAAAGTGTAGCTGGAATATTTTATGATGGTTTTAATATCAATATATGATATTGTTTTTGCTTTTATAAAATAAATAAAATTACTAAAAAAATGGGATGATGTTGTTTTTGGTTTTATAAAATAATTAAAATTAATTTAAAAAAAATAAAAAGTTTATGTTAATTTTTTAAAATGTTATTTTTATATTTAAATATTTAATGGAAAATAGAAATATTAAGTTTATGTTTTTTTATTATTAAAAATAAGGGTGTTGTTTTTTTATTATAAATTTTGTGTTTGTGCAAGAGAGGAAGCTAACACGCACTATATTTTCCCTACAATGGAATGATATTGCTCTAGATGCACTTGTGCAAGATGAAAATCTAGCACGCACTAGCTTTCCCTCACAATGGAATGATATTTCTCAAGATGCACTTCTGCTTGCACAACTTGGAAAGCTAGCATGCGCTAGATTTCCACACAGTGGATTGATGTTGTTGGAGATTCATTTGTGTTTGGGAATAGGGAAATGTAGAACATGTTAGATTTTCCCCACAGATAAAGCTAGCACCCGCTAGCTTTCTCCCATGGTGGAATGATATTAGATATGTATTTGTTCTTTTGCAATAGACAAATCTAGCATGCACTAGCCTTCCCCCATGGTTGAATGATGTTTTTCTAGATGTGCTTGTTCTTGTACAAGAGAGAAAGCTGGCACACACTAGCTTTCCCACATGGTGGAATGATGTTATTTTATATGTAATTATTCTTTTGCAAGAGGAAAAGCTAGCATGCGCTAGATTTCCGCCATGGTAAAATGATGTTGTTCGATGTGTGCTTGTGCTTGTGCAAGTGACAAATCTAGCATGCCCTACCTTTCTCCCACAATGGAATGATGTTGTTCGAGATGCACTTGTGTACGATGGAAATCTAGCACGCACTAGCTTTCCCCGACAATGGAATCATGTTGTTCCATATGTTCTTTTGATTGCACAAGAGAGAAATCTAGCATGCGCTAGCTTTCCCCCATAGTGGAATGGAATTGTTTATGTACTTGTTCTTTTGCAAGAGGAAAAGCTAGCATGCACTAGATTTCCACCATGATCAAATGATGTTGTTCAAGATGTGCTTCTATTTGTACAAGAGAGAAAGCTAGCATGCACTAGCTTTCCCCAACAATGGAATGATGTTTTTCCAGATGCAATTGTGCAAGATGGAAAGCTAGCATGCACTATTTTTCCCCCACAATTGAATGATGGTGTTCAAGATATGCTTGTGCTTATGCAAGAGAGAAATCTAGCACACAATAGATTTCCCCCACAATGGAATGATGTTGCTTGATATGAACTTGTGAAAAATGGAATGCTAGCACACACTAGCTTTCCCTTACAATGGAACGATTTTGTTCAAGATACACTAGTGGTTGCGCAACACATAAATATGGCACAAGCTAGCTTTCCACTGGATGCAATGATGTTGTTGGAGATTCATTTGTGTTTGGGAAAAAGGGAAATCTAGAACGTGCTATCTTTCCCCCAATTTGAAATCATGTTTTTCAAGATGCGCTTACACTTTTGTAAGAGGGAAAGATATCATGCACTAGCTTTCCTCGACATTGGAATGATGCTATTTGAGATGCGCTTGTGCTTCTATAAGAGGGAAATTTAACATGCACTAGCTTAGCACCATGGTTGAATGATGTTGTTGGAGATGTGCTTCTACTTATGCAAGAGAGAAAGCTAGCACACACTAGCTTTACCACATAGTGGAATGATATTATTAGATATGTACTTGTGCTTTTGCAAGACGTAAAGCTACCATGCACTAGCTTTACCCCATGGTTGAATGATGTTATTTGAGATGTGCTTGTGCTTGTGCAAGATAGAATGCTAGCACGCGCTAGCTTTCCCCCATGATGGAATGATGTTATTCGATCTAAACCTGTTCTTGGGCAAGAGGGAAAGATAGAATTCCCTAGATCTCCCCCACAGTGGAAAAATATTGTTGAAGAAATGCTTATGCTTTTGCAAGAGGAAAAACTAGCATGTGCTATCTTTCCGCCATGGTCAAATGATGTTGTTGGAGATGCGCTTATTCTTGTGCAAAATAGAAAGTTACCACACGCTAGCTTTCCCCCACAATGGAATGATGTTGTTTGAGATGAACTTGTTCAACATGGAAATTTATCATGCGCTAGATTTCCCCTACAATGGAATGATGTTGTTAGAGATATGTTTGGGGTTGTGCAAGAGATAAATTGCTCACACACTAGTTTTCCCTCACAATGGAATTGTTTTTCTTGAGATGCACTAGTGTAAGATGGAGATAGATTTCCCTCACAATTGAATGATGTTGTTCAACATGCACTTGTGCTTGTGCAACATGGAAAGCTATCATGCCCTAGATTTCCACATGGTGGATTGATGTTGTTTGAGATTCACTTGTGTTTGGGAAAAGGGAAAGCTAGAACACCCTAGATTTCCCCCATAGTGGAATGATGTTGTTCAAGATGCACTTACATTTTTGTAAGAGGGAAAGATAACACGTACTAGCTTTCCTCAGCGTTGGAATGATGTTTTTTGAGATGCTCTTGTGCTTTTGGAAGAGGGAGAGCTAGCATATACTAGCTTTCCCCCCACTTTGGAATGATGTTTTTTGAGATTAACTTGTGGTTGTGTAGGAGAGAAAACTATCACTCACTAGATTTCCCCTATGGTGGAATGATGTAGTTAGAGATGTACTTGTGAAAAATGGAAAGCTAGCACGTGCTAAATTTCCCCCACAATGGAATGATGTTGATAGGGATGTGTTTGTGCTTGTGTGAGAGATAAATCTAGAACATGATATCTTTCCCAAACAGTGGAATGATTTTTCTCGAGATGCACTTGTGCAAGTCAGAAATCCAACACGCACTAGCTTTCCCTCACAATTGAATGATGTTCCATATGCACTTGTTCTTAAGCAACATGGAAAGATAACATGTGTTAGCTTTCCACATGGTGTAATGATGTTGTTGGTGATTTATTTGTGTTTGGGAAAATGAAAAGATAGAGATTTTCTTATGCTTGTGCAAAAGCTAGAGAGTTAAGTTTCTTCTTTACCAACTTTGGAGGATGTTCGAAATTCGAGTTAGAACAAAACTAAGTGAACGTAATGGTCACCTTTATATCCTATAACTTTGCTAATATATTATAGCTTTTCCTTTAATATCAATGAAGATTAGTCTGCTCTTCTTCTCAACATTACTCGACTTCTGTTCTCACGATTGATTGAAATGGACATAAAGTTTTTGGATTATGAATTGGTTAAATTTTGATATGAATTGTTTTAAACTTTATTTTGATATCAAATTGTTGTTACATAGATATATAATTTTCAATATATTTTAATGGTAGGAAAATGAGGTGAAGGTTGATTACATTTTGACTCCCTTGAGGAGAGTATTATATTCTTGTAGGAATAAATTCTTATTTGAATCATGTTGAGAAATCTAGGAAGGGGCATAAAGGTCAATTATAGGGGTTTTTCGACTGATACAAGTCGTTTGGGTGGGTGTTTGTGAAAAATGATAATTCTTTCCCTATAATTAAAGGTTAAAGGTATAAAAAATCCACCCAAAACATTGATCCTTGATTTTTAGTGGAGATTCACAAGCAACTAGTTATTTAGCATGCACTACCTTTCTCCCACAATGGAATGGTGTTGTTTGGGATGCACTTGTGTATGATGGAAATATAGCACGTGCTAGATTTCCCCCATAATGGACTGATGTTGTTCCATATGCTCTTGTGCTTGCGCAAGAGAGAAATCTAGTATGAACTAGCTTTCCCCCATAGTGGAATGGAATTATTTATGTACTTGTTCTTTTGAAAAAGGAAAAGCTAGCATGCACTAGATTTCCACCATGATCGAATGATGCTGTTCAATATGTGCTTGTGCTTGTGCGAGAGAGAAATCTAGCACGTGCTAGCTTTCCCCCATAATGTAATGATGTTTTTCCAG
Source organism: Picea sitchensis (assembly GCA_010110895.2). NCBI lineage: Eukaryota > Viridiplantae > Streptophyta > Pinopsida > Pinales > Pinaceae > Picea > Picea sitchensis. Next base: position 19,853 of record SNQJ01S0043180.1, on the reverse strand, counting down.
ATGCAATTGTGCAAGATGGAAAGCTAGTGCACGCTAGCTTTCCCCCACAGTGCAATGATACTGTTCGAGATATGCTTGTGCTTGCACAAGAGAGAAAGCTACCACACACTAGCTTTCCCCCAAAATGGAATGATGTTTCTTGAGATGCACTTGTGCAAGATGGAAATCTAGCATGCACTAGCTTTCCCTCACAATGGAATGATGTTATTCAAGATGAACTTGTGCTTGTGCAACATGGAAAGATGGCATGACATAGCTTTCCATATGATGCATTTATGTTGTTGGAGATTCGTTTGTTTTTGGGAAAAAGGGAAATCTAGAATGCGCTAGCTTTCCCCCAATTTGAAATGATGTTTTTTGAGATGTGCTTACACTTTTGTAAGAGGTAAAGATAACACACTCTAACTTTACCTGACATTGGAATGATGTTGTTTGAGATGCATTTGTGTTTCTGTACGAGGGAAACCTAGCATGCACTATCTTTTCCCCACTTTGGAAAGATGTTTTTTGAGATGAACTTGTGCTTGTGAAGGAGGGAAATCTAGCATGCACTAGCTTTCCATCACAATGAAATGATGTTGCTCGAAATGTGTTTGTTCTTACGCAAGAGAGAAATCTAGCATGTGCTAGATTTCCCGCATGATGAATTGATGTTATTCAATATGTAATTGTGATTTTGCAAGAGGGAGAGCTAGCATGCACTAGATTTCTCCTGTGGTCGAATGATGTTGATCGAAATGTGCTTGTGCTTGTGTATGAGAGAAGGCTAGGACACACTAGATTTCCACCACAATGGAATGATGTTGTTTAAGATGCACTTGTGCATGATAGAAAACTATCACGTGATAGATTATCCCCACAATGTAATGTTGTTGTTCGAGATGTGGTTATGCTTGTGGAACACAATAAGGTAGCATGCACTAGCTTTCAACATGGTGGAATGATGTTGTTGGATATACGTTTGTGCTTGTGTAAAAGGGTAATCTATCATGCACTATAATTCCCCCACAGTGGAATGATGTTGCTTGAGATGCGCTTGCACTTTTGTAAAAGGGAAAGTTATCACAAGCTAGGTTTCCCTGATGTTGGAATGATATTATTGGAGATGCACTTGTGCTTCTACAAGAGGGATAACTAGCATGCACTAGCTTTCCCCCACTTTGGAATGATGCTGTTCTAGATGAAATTGTGCGTGTCAAGGAGGGAAATATAGCATTCTCTAGCTTTCTCCCATGGTGGTTCAATGATGTTATTCAATAACTTTCCCACATGGTGGAATAATCTTGTTCCAGAAACACTTGTGTTTGTGCAAAATGAAAATATATCACATGCTAGCCTTCCCTGATGGTGTAATGATGTTGTTCGAGATGAATTTGTGCTTGTGAGGGAGGGAAATATAGCACGCGATAGCTTTCCCCCATGGTGGAATCATGTTATTTGATATAAACATGTGCTTGTGCAAGAGGGAAAGCTAAAATGCAATAGCTTAGCACCATGATCAAATTATGTTGTTGGAGATATGATTATGCTTATGCAAGAAATAATGATAGAACACACTAGCTTTACCACACGGTGGAATGATGTTATTAGATAAGAACTTATGCTTTTGCAAGAGGAAAATATAGCATACACTAGCTTTACCCCGTGGTTGTATAATGTTGTTCGAGATCTGGTTGTGCTTGTACAAGATAGAATGCTAGCACACACTAGATTTCCCCCATGGTGGAATGATGTTATTCGATCTACACCTGTGCTTGTGGAAGAGGGAAATATAGCATGCCCTATATATCCCCCATTGTGGAATAATATTTGTTGAAGAAATGCTTGTGATTTTGCAAGAGGAAAAGCTAGCATGCACGAGCTTTCAGACATGGTCAAATGATGTTGTTGGAGATGTGCTTGTGCTTGTGCAAGAGATAAATTTACCACAAGATATCTTTCCCCCATAATGGAATGATGTCATTTGATATGAACTTGTGCAACATGGAACGTTAGGATGCACTAGCTAGAAACTGGTGTAAGATTGAGCTATCTTTCCCTCACAATGGAATGATATTATTTAAGATGCACTTGTGCTTGCACAATATGGAAAGCTAGAATGTGCTAGATTTCTACATGGTGGATAGATGTTGTTTGAGATTCATTTGTGTTTGGGAAAAAGGGAAAGCTAGAACACGCTATCTTTCCCCCATAGTCAAATTATGTTGTTCGAGATGCACTTACACTTTTGTAAGAGGAAAAGCTAGCATGCACTAGATTTCCCCGACGTTGTAATGATGTTTTTTGAGATGCGCTTGTGCTTCTCAAAGAGGGAGAGCTATCATGTGCTAGATTCTCCCACACTTTGGAATGATGTTTTTCGAGATGAACTTGTGGTTATGAAGGAGGGAAAATTATCAATCGTTAGCTTTCCCCCATGGTGGAATGATGTAGTTAGAGATGTACTATTGAAAAATGGAAAGCTAGCACGTGCTATCTTTCCCCCACAATGGAATTATGTTGATCGATATGTGTTTGTGATTGTGTGAGAGAAAAAGATACCATGCACTAGATTTCCCAAACAGTGGAATGATGTTGCTCGTGATGCACTTGTGCAAGTCGAAAAGCTAGCACGTGCTTGCCTTCTCTCACAATTGAATGATGTTGTTCAAGATGCACTTGTGCTTGCACAACATGGAAAGCTAGCATGTGTTATCTTTCCACATGGTTCAATGATGTTGTTGGTGATTTGTTTGTATTTGGGAAAAGGAAAAGATAGAGATTTTCGCGTGCTTGTGAAAAACACAAATATAGCATGCACTAGCTTCCTCCCACAATGGAATGATGTTATTCGAGATGCACTTGTGTAATATGGAAATATATCATGCACTAGATTTCCCCCACAATGGAATGATGTTGTTCAACATGTGATTGTGCTTACGCAAGAGGGAAAGATAGCATGCGCTAGATTTCCCACATGATAAAATGATGTTATTTAACATATAATTGTTATTTTTCAACAGGTAAATCTAGCATGCACTAGATATCCCCTATGGTCCAATGATGATGATCAAGATGTACTTGTGCTTGTGTAAGAGAGAAATCTAGCACACACTAGCTCCCCCCCACAATGGAATGATGTTGTTAAAGATGCACTTGTGCAAGATGGAAAACTAGCACGTGCTAGCTTTCCCCCACAATGAAATGATGTTGTTTGATATTTGCTTGTGCTTGTGAAACAAAAAATGGTAGCATGCACTAGATTTCCACATGATGGAATGATGTTGTTGGATATTTGTTTGTGCTTGTGTAAAAGTAAAATATATCATGTGCTAGCTTTCCCCCAAAGTGGAATGATGTTGTTTGAGATGGGATTGCACTTTTGCAAGAGGGAAAGGTATCACAAGATAGGTTTCCCCGACATTGGAATGATCTTGTTGGAGATGTTCTTGTGCTTATGCAAGATGTATAGCTAGCATACACTAGCTTTGCCCCCCTTTGGAATGATGTTGTTCTATATGAATTTTTGCTTGTCGAGGGAAAGCTAACATGCACCATCTTTCTCCCATGGTGGTTCAATGATGTTATTCGATAGATTTCCCACATGCTGGAATAATATTGTTCTAGAAATGCTTGTGTTTGTGCAAGATGAAAATATAGCACGCGCTATCCTTCCCCGATGGTGTAATGATGTTTTTCGAGATCAATTTGTGTTTGTGAGGGAGGGAATGGTAACATGCACTAGCTTTCCCCCATGGTGGAATAGTGTTATTCGATATACACTTGTGCTTGTACAAGAGGGAAATCTAACATGTACTAGCTTAGCACCATGGTCGAATTATTTTGTTAGAGATGTGCTTCTATTTATGCAAGATAAAAAGATAGCACGCTCTAGCATTACCACACAGTGGAATGATTTTATTCAATATGTACTATTTCTTTTACAAGAGGAAAATATATCATGTGCTAGCTTTACCCCATGGTTGAATGATGTTGTTCGAGATGTGCTTATGCTTGTGCAAGATAGAAAGTTAGCACGTGCTATCTTTCCCCCATGGTGGAATGATGTTATTCGATCTGCACCTGTGCTTGTGCAAGAGGGAAATATAACATTCTCTAGCTCTCCCCCACAGTGGAATAATCTTGTTGAAGAAATGCTTGTGATTTTGCAAGAGGAAAATCTAGCATGCACTAGCTTTCCACCATGGTCGAGTGATGTTGTTGGAGATGTTCTTGTTCTTGTGCAAGAGAGAAATTTACCACATGCTAGCTTCCCCCCATAGCGGAATTATGTTGTTTGAGATGCACTCGTGCAACATACAAAGTTAGCATGCAATAGATTTCCCCTACAATGGAATGATGTTACCAGAGATGTGTTTGTACTTGCACAAGAGAGAAAGATGGCACGCACTAGCTTTCCCTCACAATGGAATAATGTTGCTTGAGATTCACTGGAGTAAGATGGAAATCTAGTATGTGCTATATTTCCCTCACAATGGAATGATGTTGTTCAAGATGCACTTGTGCTTGTGCAACTTGGAAAGTTATCACACACTAGATTTACATATGGTGGATTGATGTTGTTTGAGATTCATTTGTGTTTGGGAAAAAGACAAAGATATAACGCACTAGATTTCCCCCATAGTGGAATGATATTGTTTGAGATGTGCTTACACTTTTTTCAAGAGGGAAATATATCATGTTCTATCTTTCCCCGATGTTGGAATGATGTTTTTTTAGATGTGCTTGTGCTTCTGGAAGAGGGAGAGCTAGCATGTGATATATTTCCCCCCACTTTGGAATGATGTTTTTCGACATGAACATGTGGTTGTGAAGGAGGTAAAGTTATCACTCGCTAGCTTTCCCCCACAGTGTAATGATGTTGCTCAAGATGCACTTGTGCAATTCGGAAAGATAGAACAAGCTAGCTTTCTATCACAATTGAATGATGTTGTGAAGGTTCAATATGCACTTGTGCTTGTGCAACATAGAAATATAGCATGCACTAGCTTTGCACATGGTGTAATGATGTTGTTGGAGATTTGTTTGTGTTTGGGAAAATGAAAAGATAGAGTGATAGATTTCCCCCACAGTGGAATGGTGTTGTTCGAGATGTGCTTACACTTTTGCAAGAGGGAAATATAGCACACGCTAGATTTACCAGACATTGGAATGATGTTGTTTGAGTTGCGCTTGTTCTTCTACAAGAGGGAAATCTAGCATGAACTATCTTTCCCCCACTTTGGAACGATGTTTTTAGAGATGAACTTGTGCTTGTGAAGGAGGGAAATCTAGCATGTGTTAGCTTTCCCCCACACTAGAATGATTCTATTCAATATGTACTTGTGCTTGTGAAAGAGGGAAAGCTAGAATGAACAAGCTCTACCCCATGGTGGAATAATATTGTTAAAGAATTGCTTGTTATTATGCAAGAAGAAAAGCTATCATGCACAAGCTTTTCTCGACTATGCAATGATGTTGTTCAAGATGATATTGTGACTATGAGGGAGGGAAAGCTAGCAGGCACTAGCTTTCCCCCATGGTGGAATGATGTTATTCGATATGCACTTACACTTGTTTAAGAGGGAAATATAACATGCACTAGCTTTCCACCATGGTAGAATGATGTTGTTGGTAATGTGATTATGCTTCTGCAATAAATTCTTCATGGGTGCCTTTTTCCTAACTATCTCCATGGTTAGTGTTTTGTCTTTGAGGGTGTCCACTATTGGATATGAAACAAGCTACAAAGATCCACGATGATGCAATAAGTAGTGTATTTAAATATGATGTTGTTTGTTCTGAACTTGTGCTTGAGCTGGAATAAAAGCTATTGGTTTATAGTTTTCCTTCTAGCACAAGCACAATGATCCAATCACAATATTTTTAGCCACATATACTAGTGTGATATTTATACAATTTTGAAGTTTATGAATAATAGTAAAAATAATAATAGTCTAGATTTTTAAAGTCACGACCAAGCTATATACCAAATTGGTGTATGAGACCCCCTTCTTTGTGGGTTTACTATTAAAGTAACAAGTGCAACCATTTTAACAAGATGCATTATTTTTCTCTCCTAAAGAATATGGCATCTCTTTTGTATGGTTAAGGGCTTCCAAAAACAATTTCATAAATGGCTAGAGGTAAAATATCACACTCTACCTCATCAACAAAATTGTTTGCCAAAACTTAAATGTACCCCTTTTTAGGTTCTAAAGTTCAACATCCCTATATATCCATCTTAAAGAGTATGATTTCATATGATTTTAGGTAGGTAATATTAACATTTGAACTAAAGATTCAAAATCAGAGTTCCTAACTTTCATAATAAAAATGAGAATTATTAAGTATTTATATTAACAAAACTTTTGTTTGGAAGAAAATCTATAGCTTGGCTTCCAATTTTTCATGTTTAAAAATTAAACACCATCACTAAGCTAGCTATAAATATCATTGGTCCCATGGGACTTGTTTGACATCTAACATATTTCTTAGATTTTCCAAAAGACCTTGTGCTTCTACAACTTTTGCAAATTTCTTATGAGCACAATTCATACACATACATTAATAAAACAAGTTCCATTTCCTTAGTTAAATAGGAACTTTGTGGTTTTATATGAGTTGATATTTTTCATTCTCTGATACCAATTGGATCTTTAATTGTGAGGTATTCATATATATTCTATGTGTAATTTATATGTAAAGTTCCTTTTGGTGGATGGTTGGGAAAGGTTTTTCATTGCGTACACAATCATTTCCATACCATTTTTAAATATTGCAACTATATTATGTTTTTGATGGTTGTGTTTTTACTAAAGTGTAAGAGACAATTTACATGGTTTAACCTGATTTACAAATTGTAATTTAATTGTGTGTCACAAAATTCATATGAGTTACAATGGAAAATATAATTTTGACAAAAGGGGACTATGTTGACCTCCTAATTATTGGTCAAGTCATTGGGCTAGGAAGGGTTGAATCTACAGACATTGGGACCTTTAATGGCAGAGAAAGGGTTAATGGGGGCTATGTTACAGTTTTTTTAATTGATGTCACTCAACCACATTTGATTGATGAACATGTTCATCAAGGGGACATACATCCATGGAAGATCATAGATTTGAGGCATAGTGCAGGTAAATGAAAATATAGAAGCGTGTGTTAAGTGTTATTGATAGTATGATAAATATTTTTTTTAACATATATTGTTAGGTGTTATTTATATTATATTGAATGTTTTATTTTCATCAAATAGTAAGTTTCTTTAATTTGGTGTACAGGTGCAAATGTTTCTTGTGCATTTTATATAGGAGACAAGGTAGATCTTCTGCAACGTGGAGTGAAGGTTGGTGAGGGATCCATATTCAATACAGATCTTTCTCATAAGGTTAATGAAAGGATGGTAAATAAAGGAAGCATAATGGTTAAAATTGAGAAGGTGTTAAAACATGATGCTCCTCTACCACATCCAACAAGGTTTGAACATACACTAGGGGGTGCATTAGAATCTTATGAGATTTGGTCAAAATCAGATTTGGTACCACATTGTCATAATCATCCCATAAATTTTCCCCAATATAGGGTTACATTCATATGTACACAGGTTTCTCTTAAACATGGATGCATGGGAACAAACATGAGCATTGCTAAAGGAATGATAGTTAATGTCCATGAGGATGACATGGTTGAGGGTGAAACACTAGGTGAAATGGAATTCAGTGTTTGTGTGGAAGAGATACATGGAAATTGTGAAAGATGTAGGATTGGGAAAAATTCTATACACTGTTTGGTTAGATGGCCAATAAATAAGTTGGTTGACAACAAAGGTGAGATGTTACGGGTTAAGGAAAAATTCCAAGAGCCACCCAAGGAAATTATGATATGGAATGCGATAGAGGAAACAAGTCCCTTAAACAAATGGGATGGGAGTCCTTATAATGAAAAAGAGATAGACACAAATGATATGCATGTAACGAGTCCATATAAAAGGATTAAACGAGTTACAACTACAAAAAAAGTTGCAAAATGTCAAACAAAGATAAATGAAGAGAAATAAATTTGACTTTTGGCAGCAGATGTATATTGTAAACAAGATTGTCTTCAACATGTGGATAGAAAGGCCATTGCAGTTGCTAGAAGGGGTATGGAACACATAAATAAAAATGGTATTAGGGAATTTGTCTTGAATTCACTCCTTT
>SNQJ01S0043179.1:1159-21217 GCA_010110895.2 Picea sitchensis | reverse complement strand
TTGTACTTGATTTTCAAGTGGAATTGTTGTAGGTATGTGGACCACTTCTTATGGTGATGATTCTGAAACTTTCCTTATGTTTTCATGAATTGCAAAGGCCTGTTATCAGTGTGGATGATCCTTTCCTTTCCCAGAATGTAATGTTTCCACTATCGATATGCCTACATAATGGAGCACATATATTTTTCATAGGTGTGGTATATGCAAACAAAATCAGATAGTGTTTCACTGTGATAGGCCACCGAATGTCCATGCTGAGTGAGGAATGCACTGATGGCATAATCTGAAGCATCTGTCTCAATCTCAAATGGTTGTTACAAGTCTGGAAGAATAAGGACTGGTGTTGAGGAGAGGCGAAATTTCAAATCCTCAAATTATTTTTGTTGTGACGCAACCCAAACAAACTTGGCCTTGGCTCCACGATTTCTCACATGGATTAGGATCTAAGAGATATGAGAGAACCCCAATACAAACTCGTGGTATAAATTGGTGAGGCCCAAGAAGCTGTAGAGCCCAGTCAATGCCTTCATGTTTGGCCAATTACAAATGACTTGGATCTTGGTTGGATCCACATGCACACCCTGCTCATCCATGATGTTACTTAGATATTGAATTCTCTGCATGCCGAAGGAACACTTCTCCAAATTAGCATATAACTTGTCCTGTCACAGGGTGCTCAAGACTTGTTGAATATGCTTCAAATGTTCCTCATAGGTTTTGATAAAGATGAGGATGTCATCCAAATATAATACCATAAAGGAGTTTGTTAATGGACACAATCTATCATCCATCATCCACATGAATTTGGCTGGGGCATTAGTCAAGTTGAAAGGCATGACCAACCGCTCGAAGAGATCTTCTTTAGACTTGAAGGTTGTCTTCCATACTTCAATTTTGTTGATCAACACCTGGTGATAGATTGACTTAAGATCAATCTTACTAAAAAATTTGGCACCCTTGAACTGATCTAGAAGATCATCAATCTGGGGTATTAGGTATTGGTTATTGACTGTGATATTGTTCACGGCTCTGTAATCAATACAAAGTCACCATGTCCCATCCTTCTTCTATACCAGAATAATTAGGCTCCTGCAAGGTGAGGATCTTGATCTAATGTGGCCACTCATAATTAGGTCTTGTATTTGGTGTTTTATTTCTTCATTCTCAAGAATAGAGAACCTATATATAGGTTTGTTCAGTAGAGGATCACTAGGTATCAAATCAATTGAGTGATTTTCCTAACTATGCGAGGGCACCCCAATAAGTGAGGGAAATAATCCTTTGTGTTCTTTTTATTATCTTGTCCACCTGCTTTTGCTATGTAGAGAGACCTTGTGCAGACGATTTGGCAGTTGCAATGACCTTTAATTAACATTCCTATAGGACCATAAAGAGGAAAATATCATGTTATGAGAGATCACCTTTCTACACTTCTTCGTGGACACTAAAGAGACCGCAATAGTTGGGACTACCTCTGGTACATTGTAGATTTGATCTCCCAAAGTAATAATGACACTACAGGGCCTAGATTCATAAAAAACATGACACTTCCACATATATGGTTTTCCTAAAATAACATCACAAACTTCAAGTGGAAAACATCACACAATACCTCATCTTTAAAGAGATTAATGTCATAGTGCATGCGACGTTACTGGTTGAAGTATATGTCTTGTCCCTAACCTCTTTACAACCTCTGTTGAGATTAGGTTCTTTTGGATACCGTTGTAAACAATGAAATGGGGTGGGGCCCCCTTCTCCCACATATTTGAGTGGAAGAGGTGATTCCCTTCTTTAGGATCCTTTGGTTCCTCTAGAAAAACATTTGTGGTAGCGATGGTGACACTGGGTTTCACATCAATGATCCATTTTCTCCTATCTGGTTCTGAATTAGAGTATGGGCCAACATCTGACTCTAAGGCTTTCATCTCAGCCACCAATGAATGTTTGGAGTGACATTCATCAGTATTGTTCCAAGGACTTTTGTGGAACTCACACCACTTTCCAGTGTCTTTCTTCGACTTCCTATTACCCTTCTTTGCTTGTGGACTGGACTGGTTTTCCTGGGGTTGGCCATCCTTTATCTGTCCTTTGTTCTGGGAGTTAGGTCCACCTTTATTGTGCTTTTGTTGTGATGGGTTTGCATAACTGAAATCCCGCTTATTATTTTTCTTGACCTTTTTCCTGATCTTGACAACATATCGATAAGTGGCTCCCAGTGACGAGATGTCCAAGAACTCCATATATGTTTGAATGTATCTATGTAGGACATTGGAATACTTCAAAACTGGGTGCTACTCAGAGTATTTAATACCCAACTTTGTGCACAAGGTATGGAATATGTTGGTGTACTTCGACACTGTCTAGTATCTCTCCTAAGGCAAAGTTGTCCATATCGTGTACTGGTCATTGTAGTTTCCAACAGGGTAGTATTTTTCCTTGAGCGCATCAACAAAATCCGTCCAAGTGAGATCTGGCCCAAAAATTGTAGACTCATCTCTGACATGTTGCTCACAGTAAGTTTCCCACCAATCTCGAACATGGGGGAGAGCTTTAAGGAGCACGGATGTGATTTTTTCCCTATTGGAAAAATTATGGACAGATAAATAACCCTCTAGCAAACTTAACCATTTTTCCAAAGCATCAAGTACATCTATCTGGCCTTCAAATAAAGGAATATTAAATTTAAATCATACCTTGAATGGTGTCGCTCCTTCGAAGTGACTATTGGTTGAAGGACCCTCCGTTGTTGTTGGTAGCCAACAAAGGATCTAGACAAAATTATTGATCATTTTGTTCCTATATCTTATGAAGGATTCCTCAAGTAATAGTTTGATAGGATCTCCTCCTCCATCATCTCTATTTTCTTCTACCATGGGAGGTTATTTGGGCCAGTGGGAGTGTTCTTCCCTAAGCTCAACCAGTTTAAGACCCAACTCTTGATAGCAAGACTTCGTCGGGGACATGCACCGAGAAACAACAAAGAGAAGATTTCTTTGATACTGTTGATCCAAATTATATTGAGAACAAAATGAGATACAAATGAAAATATAGTAAAGAACACAGTAGCTTATCCCTAAAGAAAGAGATGTGTTGGCTACGTTCATTCGTAAGAAGTTGATTACAAAGAGGCTGAAAAATCCTTTTAACATAAATCATCAATGAGGAAACCCTGGACATCCAAAAACCTAACACTAGAAGATCAAACACCAAAAGGTTTGTGGGCCTCAATGTGGTTAGTTGATACACCAACTTCCCGGGGGTGTTACTTTTGCATACTATCTCTAATTGGGGTGCTTGGTAGCTCGTTGGAAAGGTCTAGTCAAGACTTACACATTTCGAATGGCATAGTACATGCCTTTTACGATATAGAAGGCATTGCCATGTCAAAAAACATTGTTTAGGGCCTCAAAATGACCCCAAAAGTTTGGGACTCGAAAAACTGCCAAGATGTGGAGCCATTCTAAATTAGTGGAATAGGTGGGTGGCCACCAGTGTCCACCTAGATCATTCATGATAGTGTGGAAATATACATGGATGATTTTGATACGCATGAAAACACATTTCAAGAAGCATTAACTAATCCAATTTTTTTTCTTAAGTGCTTCCAAGACATGAATAGTTTTAGGACAACTTATATCTTCCCATGTTATTGAAGTTGATCTTGTCAAGGAAACTATCATTCATCAACTACCAATACCTCAAAAAAAAAAAATATGTTAGAAGTTTTCTTGGCCACACAAGTTACTATAGAGGGTTTATTAAGGATTTTAATAAAATTGCAACACCCTTGTTTACCTTCCCTAGTACATTGGGCCTGATTTTCGACAGTTTATCGACCAATTTACATCACAAAAATGTCGAACGTGCGACGAATCCTTCAACTCATTTTTGTCACGAAATGGTTGTCGAAAAAGAGATGGACCTATGTCTCGCTCGGAAGTCCGACAATTATCAACTTCAAAATTCAACTGAATTTTGTTGTAAGTCTATCTAAAGTGCATCGAAAGGGTGTCAAAAGTGCGTTAGAAGCCCAACGGATATTCGTCGAATTGACCACTAATTTTCTTGAAAAAATGGCTTTATTGGTTCATCACAATGCCATCAGACAACTGACAAACGACCGTCTAATAAATTGACAGATTACCAACGAAGTATTTATATCAGAGATGAAAACTTTCATCACTTCAAATCGGTCGACCTCTGAAAAAATCCATGATTTTCGTCATAAGTTCGACAAGCCATTCCACGAAATTAAAAAATATATATTAAAAAGGGTATGCCAGGAAAAATGAGTATGGGGGTCAATTCAAAACATGAAGAGAACTGTATGACACATGTTTTGAGGTGTCCTAGGGTGTGTTGAGCACTAAACAAATGACAATTTATTGGGTGAAAGCAGAATCTCTATTCCTTCCCCGGGCTTAGCTGATGAAGAAGTTGGTTAGGAACCTAACTGGTTTTTCTTTTATTAGTGTCTCTCCTATCCTTGCGTTTACAATTCCCCCGGTTTGTGAATCTGGGCCCATCTATGGGGTTTCAACCTTTATTCCACCTTCGTTTCTCTTGACCATGACCCACGCCCCCTTTTGGTAAGAGTCGAGTAAGAATTCACTGGCACCAGGCCCTTTAGTTATCATCATTCACTTGTTGCAGTGTTACTCCGCGGCCAACGAGTGTCCATAGCCCCGACAGAGTCACCCCGATGTCATAGACCTTGCTCTGCTGCCAGCGAGCCTCCATAGACCCGAAAAAGTTATCTGCATACCCTCTCCTACTTTGTACTCATTTGATATAATTGATTTATTTTTGGCAGAGATGCCCTGAGGGAGTGGGAGAGGAGGATGTCTGTTATCTGCAAGATGAGATGGTTAAGGTGAATTCTTCCTAGCTTTGTCTTGAGGTACATGTGGTCCTTTACAACTTTCCATGTTTCCATTTAGGTTTTACCAGACCACCAGGAGACCACTTCATCACTTTCCAAGGTCATTTATCTGTGAAGGTTAGATACATAACTCTTTTAAGAAAAACACAATTTTCCCAACGTTTCTTGTGTTGCATGTAAGCGTGAGTCAGGAATAGAGTTTTCTACACTGTATTTGATTAAGGTCAACCAATGCCTTGTGGAACACAACTTTATTTCATAAAAAATACCACACAAAAGAAAAACATAAATAAAGGACTCTACAATCAACCTACCTACACATAGAATAACATGAAAACACACACACACACACACACACACACACACACATTGTTTTATTTTTTTATTTTTATAAAAAAAATATTGTTTTAGGGCTTATCCATTCACCAGGAGGGCGTTGAGTTCCCCCCTCATATTTTGCAACCGATACGTGCCTACCCCAATTTTATCGGCTACCTGGAAAGGTCTGAGGCATAGATTCTGAAACTTTGAATGTTTTTCCTTCGGTTCATTTTTTCTATCCCATTTCAGGACTAAGTCTCCTACTTGAAAATTATTCTCCTTGGCCTTATGCTTGTCAAACCATATTTTAACTATATAATGATGAGCGATGAAATTTGATTTTTCTTTCTCCCTTTCTTCTTTCAGCATGAGGAGGGTGTCAATTCTCTGTTGAATAACCGATGAGGGTTGTCCTCTAGATCCATGAGCAAGCTGAAGAGATCTAAGATATAGCCCGTTCAGGAGAATGGATTCTTGTCTATATACCAGAAATTATGGGGAGTTACCTATAGCTTCCTTGGGTGTTACTCTATCGACCCATAAGGCATTATGAAGCGAACTATGCTAATTCCTTTGCTTGTCTGCAATTGTTTTCTTCAATATCCTCACTAGGTTCTTATTGGTTGATTCTGCCACTCCATTCCCCTGTGGATAGTAGTTTGTAGAGCATATGATTATGATTCCTTTATCTAGAGAAAAATTTGTTAATAGGGTGGAAGAAAAGTAAGAATCATTATAAAAAACAAGAATGAAAGGCATACCGAACCTTTTGATCAGTTGTTGTTCTATGAATTAGATTACCACCTTTTCATTTACGTGAGTGAGAGGGATGGCCTCTGCTGTTATTTTGAATAACTCATGGTAATATCCCCTATGACATCTAACCCCCATTGCTCGAATGGTCTGGATATGGCCACTAGTTGAAGTGGGACAACTTCTCTCTTTTCCCTTCCCGCGCTTATTTGACAAGTTTTACAGTTTCTAGCGTATGTATGAGCGTCCCTAAACAAAGTAGGCCAGTAATATCCGGATCTCAATATCTTATGAGCGGTGGTATTCCCTGCAAAGTGTCCACCTGCAGGACCATCATGGAGCTCCTTTAGAACCTTGTATGTGTCTTCACATTCGAGACATCTCAAAAGTACCCCATCATAATTTACGTAGAAGAGAACCAAATTTATGAGGCGATATTGTGCCTATTTTAGTCTGAGAGCTCTCGTTTCCTCAGGGTTTAGTTTTTCTGGGCAAGTCCCATGATGCAGGAGACAAATTAGTTTTCCATACCAAGACTTCTACTCTAGGGAACATATAAATACTCACTACACCATAACACCGATTCATTCTCCCGACCGGAGTCTTCATTTACTTGGTCTTGGGTTTCAACGACCAGTTTACACAATCCTTGTCCCTTAACCAGTTTGATAGGTTTTTATCTAGATCAAAATCTTTGACAACTTCCATCCAATTTCCTCTTCTTTCACCCATATCCCATTGAGTGAATAGGGATCAGACTGCGAGATGAGGCACAATGACTTTGGTTTGATTTTTTAGGATGTAAGATCTGAAATGTTTTATTGCTTTGTATACCTCATAAGCTTGTTTGTCTATAGGAGGGTAATTCAGTTCGGCCCCTTGGATATTAAAGCTCATAAATGAGACTGGGGCCTCATTGTTGTCATCATCCTTATGAGTCAATAATGCAACTAAAGATTGGTCGAAGGAAAAAGTATAGAGGAGAAAATATTTGCTAAAGTCGGGACTTCGCAACACTGGAGATTGATATATTGCGGTATTAATATTGCTGAAATCATTTTTTCGTCCATCATCCCACTTAAAATCAATGTCCTTGCAGATCATTTTTTGTAAGGGTTTTATAGTTTCAGTGAAATCAGGGGTGAACTTCCTCACAAAATTGATTTTCCCAAAGAAGGATTGCATAGCCTTTTTGTTGTGGGGTAAGGGAAGTTGAGATATTGCCTTAATTCATTCTGGGTCTATGCGAATTCCTACTTGATATATAATATGACCTAGTAATTTCCCTTCCTCGACAACAAATATAGTTTTATTAGGGTTTAAATATATACCATATTTTTTACACCTTTCAAAAATCTGGGTTAGATGTTGGATGTGATATTTTCTATTCGTTGAATACACAATCACGACATCCAAATAAACTACTACACACTTGTTGATCAATCCCAGAAAGGCTACATCCATGGACCTATGGAAGGTTTCCCTTGGATTAATTAACCGAAAGGGCATGCGTTTATAAGAAAAAATTCCCCTCTTGGTCCGAAAGGTAGTTTTCAATCGATCCTCTTCTGAGACTATAACCTGGTTGTAGCCTGAAAATCCATGTAGCAGGGAGAAAATCTCAGAACTAGACACGATCTGCAAGAGTTGTTCCACTGGTGGGGATGGGTAGTAGTCCTTTTATGATGCTCTATTGAGGTTTCTGAAATACACACACAGACGAATTTCCCCAGCATTTTTCCTGACCGAAACCAAATTTTCTACCCAGGTAGAGCGTCTAACCTGAAAGATAATTTTAGCATCTAGTAATTTCTTTAACTCTTGACACATGAGGGGTTCCAGAGATGGGTGGTACTTCCAGAGCTTCTGTTGGAAGGGTTTTACTCGAGATTTTAACGAGATTTTCTGTTGGATAATATGAGTGTCATAAGTTTTCAAATATTGGTAGGACCACACAAAAAAATCTTGATATTATATGAAAAGTTTTAGATAGGATTTCCTTTCTTCTTTAGACACTGTCTTGCCTAGATTTATATTCTAATGGTTTTCTGGGGTTACTAGATTTATAGTCTCGTACATGGGACACAAGATCCCTGTCTTTGTGTTTGTTGAGCCTTTAAATATTTCCATTAAGTCAAAAGGTTTATCCAAATTGGCTACCCCTTTCAGTATCATGTTAAACTTTGGTTTGTTGCTAGAGTGATCTGTTTCACCTGTTTGTTCACGGGGATCGATTTCTAGTAGTTTCTCTTGGAATGCTTCATCATCAATAGCCAGGTCTTTTAAATTTTCCTGATTGGTTAGGAAGTCTATAATCTGTTCATCTCCTTCAAAGACCTTCCAGCTAGAAATATTGTTGGGTATTGATGGTTGGTAGAGTAGTTCCACAATGAACCCGGAGGCTTCATAGTCTTCCAAAGGAGATAGCCTCAAGCAAGCAGTGGCTAGGGAATTAGAAATAGTATTCTTTGTCCTGGGAATCACTGTAACATTGAAGGACTCACAATTTTCTATTAGCCTATGCACTTCCTATTGATAATTCCTCAAGTGGGAAGAGTTGCAATATATAATGTTCTTTACTTGCTTGATGATAATTTCAGAGTCCCCAAAAACTTTTAGTTCTTTAACTTTTAAGTCTGTGGATTTCTTTAGTCCTTGCAATAAAGCTTCATACTTGACAATATTATTAGTGAATTCAAATTCTAGTATGCATGACAAGAAATTTTGTTTCCCCTTTAGGTCAATGAGGATACATCCAGCTCCCAACCCTTCTTGCAATTTAGAACCATCAAAGTACAGGGTCCAAACGTGTGAGAGAAAATCATCAGCTTCTCCATGCCTACTAACTCCCTCCCCTCCACCTACTCTGTATGTAGTTTCCAACAGAGGTTCTTGACAGAAGAGGCTTTCTTATGTCGCTGCAAGTATATTTACTTGACAATTCATTTCATAGTTTTGAGTAAGAGGTACATCAGATGAGAGAGGGAAGAAATTTTTGAAATCAGAATCGCAGGAGTAGTTGCCTAGCATGGGGAAATCTGTCGATGAGGGTTCATTGAAAGATTGTAAATCAGTGACAATATGTTTCAGATACCTTTCCCTATCGATCCTAGTCATGTTTGTGTGTCCCTTTAATGACAACCAGAGGTGAGACTAGTCTGTGCTAAAGTATCCATTCAACTTCTTAGACTAATCTTGACTAAGTAGCAGTCCATAAGCTTCTGGTATATCCACTACAATGATGCCAATTACTTGAACAAATTTTGGGTGTGTAGCCATTCTGATCATGACATCCTTGAGTTCTCGAATAACTTTCACTTGAGTCATGTCCAGTTGTATAACGTGCTTATTGCTTTTGAGCGGGATTGTGTTTAACTTATTGCAGATAGATAATGGCATAACATTAGAGGATGTCCCTAAGTCAACTAAACAATTATGGAGGTTTTGGTTGAAGACTTCGAACGTTAAAAGGAACGATGGGACAAAATACTTTCCTTTTTTTATCTACAGAGCAAGCGTTCACATTTGGCTTATTTTTTAGGTTTGTGGGAGAGGGAACCTCATCTTGATCAGTGCTTGTTATAGGGGTTTCTACTGATTTCAAGGCTTGTAGTAGAAATTACTTTTGCTGGGGAATTCTACACATGTCCATGACCGACACATTATCCTTCAATCTTTTTAAGACTTCCACTATGTTGTAGTCTAGCTTGGGTGACTCCCGCGTATGGATATTTATAGGATTTTTTTGGGAGAAAACAAGTGCTTTCGGGTGATTGTCTATTTGTTTTCCTCTCGAAGTTTGGACAATGGTAAGGTCATTTGAGACTGATTGACCCCTACTTCGCGTTTGCACAGCCAAAACCTCAGCAGGTGGTTCTAGAACTGCAAATATATCATTGAAAGGCATTGGCAAGTCAGGATCCCACAACAACATGGTTGTTTCTTTCGGTGGGTCAATTTCCTCCTGATCGAAAATATTCATCGATGAGCCGCTTGATTGTTCGGTAAGGGAAACTTCGTCTAGGAACCGATTTCCCATCATATTCATGGCATGCACCTATTGTGGATAGTCTCTTTTAAAATGTTTACCTTGATGATAGGTACATAAAGAGTCAGATGGTACATTACCCAGGTCGATGTTTAAGTTGGTCGGGGGAGGTTCAATTTCTTTTAACGATGGTTTTCTATTAAAAAGGGGTTTATAAGGCCTTTGGCCTTGGTTTCCTTCCCCTACACTTCTTTTCATGTCTACAATTTCATTTGACAATTTATTTATCATCCATTGTAGGTCTTCTATGTCTCCACTTCCCTTTTCGGGACCTTGTTCTATTTGTTTTCTTAGGGGTCTGGTCAACAAGAGACCTCTCATGGGTGGAGGTTGAGATTCCTTCTTAAATAGTGAGACTTGGCCCTCTTTACATCCCTTCATTTGAAATTCAATCGTTTTGGCTTCCTCGAAATTTTCAGCTAGGGTATGCTTGGCAACCCTTTTTACAAACATGGAAATAGAAGTAGGGAGAGCATTAGCATATACTTCAATTTGCAACTCCTGAATGGGTTTAGCTTCAGGTTGGAATTTGTTCAGGATAGTGGTAAATCATTGATTAAAGTCTTTAACCCTCTCTTTTGAACTCATGGTGGCAGTGAACAATTCATCCATTAAAGCTTCTTTAGTGGTTTCTTCTGCAAATTTGTCTAAAAAATATTTTTGGAACTTCGTCCAACTAGTTATTCATGCAAGTTAAAATACCACGCGGAGGCTCAATTCTCAAAGGTATAGGGAAACAACTTGCATACTATGTCTTCATGTTGGACATTTATCAGTTTAATAGCTAGTATGAAATTTTTAATATGGTCTTCAGACAATCCAGAGGTTTCAGGGTCAAACTTGGGAAGTAACTTTTCTAGATGTTGAGGGAGGTTATGTACCTGTACGGGGATTTCCAGAGAATCTCTGGCCAACCAAGGTTAATTATTTTGAGGTGGGTTTCCCCTTTCTTCATTATGATCATTGTTATCCTCCATTTCATCTGAATCTGAAGCTGAGCGATCCGAGTTAAACCCTTCCTTGTCAAATTCAAAATCGTCGGGTTCAGAGTAGTTACCAGCTAGCGTTTCAGGAATCCGATTAAGGGGATTCTCAATCTCAGTGAGGGAAAATTCTATCAGGTCTTCTAATGTGTGAATGAAAACCTAGTTGGGGGTATCAACCATTGGTCTGCTGACTTGTTTTCTACGAGGAAGTTACAGATCTAAGGGTAATGATCCGATTTGTCGGGTGTAAGCTCTCGTGATTCTTCTGAACTGGTTCAACTCCTCGTGAGGAAGAGTGTAAGATATTTAAGGAATAGATGTTCTTCCTCTTGCTGGGGTGATTTACTCGTTTCAGGAGTACTCAGTGTATGTGGGATGTATTGATAATGACTAGCCATGCATGTGGGCTATTTTGAATCTATAGTTTATGCAAAATATTATATCAGAAATATTATTAGCCATTAATTCACATGCCCTCCTTCTAGCACCAATTCTGTTGAGGGGTCCTAAATCCCTTTAACTCGACAACAGGAACCAAACCCGCCACATAGGTCCAATTAGACTTTGCAACGTTTGATGGTGGAATGGTTCTCCAGATCCTTTGATCTAGCCAATTTATCGATGGGATTTACTTAATGATTGAAAAAATATCTTCTTATGAAAGTTGCTCCTTCAGTTAAAACATTCTCTTTTTATCTTTTCTTTTATTAGATGGGTCTGATCAAAATATGTGTGCTAGTATAAACCAACTGGTAAAGGGGGTTCTTAACTATTGAAGAAGGTTGAGCTTGGGATAACTCGTGTGCTCAAGCATGCAAACAAAGATATTCACACCTATGACAAGCTTAGTACTAATACATTAACTTGTTGGTATTTCAATTATTGATTGAGATACAATTATTGTAAGAAAACACACATGCAATAAGATGATGGCAAGAAAAATAGTTTCCTTAACTCTAGCATTAATCACACATTAACACAACGATTTTCTTTCATGATTAGAGACAAGAATTTCAAAAAATATTGAAACAACTAACTTATCAATAGATTCATAAAATTTTACTTGTTACAACATCCATTAATGAAATAAAGTTGGAATTAATTCCTCAATCCAATCACACAACACCTTTGATGAAAAACATAAATTTGTCTCATGTCTTAAACATGAATTCTCAATTAAGGTAGTTCAAAAACAGTTCTTTACAATTCCGAAAAATGAGGGTCTTTCCCAAAACTATCGACCCTTGTTAAAAGGTCAATCCTCTTATTTATAATGAATCATTAACTAAAAATAGCTATTACAAGTGCAAGCTAAGTAAAACAAAATATCGCCATGTGGTGCTTTCATCTCTCTATTCTCTAAGAATCATCAAATAGTTTTACTGAAGTGGATGAATCTTCTCATATTCCGACCATTTGACGAAGGGTTCCTCGCATGTGTTGGCATGCGGGAACCTGTGCTAGTCCATAAGGGTTTAAATAATTTCTTTCACTTCTACTGCCCGCTCTCTGTACTTGATTATTTTAACACTCAATCGTTGCAAAACTGCTCGAGCCTTAATTAGATGCTCCATAAACTGTTGTACTTGACCTGGCGCCATGCTTGCCACCTTTGCTATCTCTGATGTCCATTCTGAGTCTTGTTATGCATGTTGCTTGGCTATGTCATGCAGGTCGACAAAGTCTTCGAGTGAGCCGAATTTTGGGAGGTTGATGCCTTTCATCTCCAGATTAATCTTTTCCCATATCTTTTCACACTTGGTCCACTTCTCCTAAATCTCTCGTTGAGTTTCCTAGGCCATTTTTACCCAGTATTCGACCACTTTCTTGATCCGATCGATGTTTCTATCCCTTAGCACCTGAATGTCATGCTCTTCGGCGTCTCGACCCTTTTGAACCACATTTATGTAATCAATCCTTTCTACTGTTTGGTGAGTTTTCTAATACCAACTTTCTACCTCCTTGCAGGTCGCTAGTGCCATAAGGGTGTCTTCTTGAAAATCATCTATATCTGCAGTGAAAAGGTGTCGTTCATCCGTGAATTTGGCACAGGCATATTGGAACTCACTTCTCAATAACACCGTGGCCTGTGTGGAGTCCTGATAGTATTTTTCCAAATGGCACAGATGCTCCAACTCCTTCAATGAAATGACCATGACTAGGGACACCTCCAAACTCTCCTCATCATCATAGATGGTTATTAAGTCAAATAAAGGGTTTGGTAAACTTGTCTTACCTGGTGTCCTTGCTATCTCAGGCTGGGTTGAAATTCTCCCTGGT
The DNA here is from genome assembly GCA_010110895.2 of Picea sitchensis. Lineage (NCBI taxonomy): Eukaryota > Viridiplantae > Streptophyta > Pinopsida > Pinales > Pinaceae > Picea > Picea sitchensis. Next base: position 7,944 of record SNQJ01S0043179.1, on the reverse strand, counting down.
GATCTGATCTGTGGTGGTGGAACTTCAAAAGTTTATGGCTTGGTGATTTCTTCAAGTTGTATTGGCTCTAAGCCACTTGGCTCTCCTCTGATTTTGATTGGGTCATCAACGAGAATCCATGAAATATATATGAGATTAGATTCATTTTGTAGCTGATCAATGATTCTCTGCACCCCTTCTAGCAAGCGAAATCCTCTTCTTTGTGCATCTATAGTCTCTGTTGCTCTAATTTCTTCCCTAACTCTGAGGGACTCTTGGGATTAATGCTCTATTATCTCCACCTTTCCTTCCATGATCATGGCCTTGAACCTGGTCATGTTTGGTTTGACCATTATCTGTACTACCTCCTCCTAGTCTTGAGCGCATTCTGTGAAAATTTCATCCTCAAATTTTTCATGCGCGTATAACCAACGGGAGGACACCTATGAAGCGTGGTTGGGAACCAGGCCTTTAGGGTTGTGATTTCAGAATCGACCTATCGAGAACTTGAATTCAAGTTGGCTCAGCCCTTCTTGTTTGGCTTGAGCAATGTCCTTTACCAAATAAAATCCCACATGGAAACCGTAGGGTATGAAAGGCTGCTTCTTGTCCTTGACTAGCGTGGTGTTATAGCCCTGCAGGATAGTCTGATAACATATTTCTGCCACAATGAGTTGGTCTGGGATGTGAGAAGGGAGTATATGCGGTGCTTCGGTGGCCCCAAACACCCTGATATAAGTTGTACGTTCATCTAAATACCAATGGCCTACCTTCACTACCATTTTCTTGGCTATTGCGGATAGGCTCATGCACTCCTTTTTAAATACAATAAAATGAATACAGGCGATGAATTCATCACAAATGAGTGCGTAGGATTTTTGTACCTATTCTGCCATAATATGCTGAAATAAACATGAATAGGGAGCTCCCCAACATGCCATCTTAAATTCATTCCAGCAAAGACATTTCTCACACAGATCACATTGAGCAGGTACGAGGCCATGTGGAAAGCGATTGCTTGCCCTTAATTCAGTGTCTGAGCATGTTGTACACAGATGCTCAATTTATTGTCAATTATTTCTCCCTAGTTGAAGTTGCTTCCTAAGATCGCCACTGTGTATGCCAAGGGCATCCATGCTTCTGAAAAATTGGAGCAATCCTTCTCTCCATACAGTCGATAGATGAGAGCCATCAAGTAGAGGTATGGGTCCCTCAAGTTAATTGTCCCATACCAGCCATTGCTCCGATTTGTAAACTTTTTCTCCTCCTTCAACCATGAGGCCATAAACCGGTCGGTGTCGTGGAATTCATAGAAATTCCCCATGAAGTCTATGTTTAGCCACTCCTCTAGGTATCTGAGTTTGTAGTACTTCTGGACTTCTGTCGAGAGGAAAACCCCGAAACAATTGCCATTCTCATCATTGATTGAGCATTTATGCATGTCTGTATGGTCGATTAGCCACTTCAAAACCTCCATGCATGGGAAAAATGGGGTTCTGCAGGATACCATGTGAAAGTATGACCGTCGGATATTAGGGAACACTTGGTCATCAAGCGCCCTTACATCCGGGTCGCTGTGTGGGATACATTCTGGGTACTCCTCTCGGTTGATTATGTTGAATAGGTCTCCCCACTATGGGAGAATTAATTTGGATCCAGTTTCTTCTGTATAATCGGAGACTGGAGTTTGAACAAAATATTTTTTTGTTGAGGTTTTTATGACCGACTCTGCCCTGAGAGCGTACTCCAACTGCCTTGCAGTACCAGGAGAAGAACCATCACCTGTTTCTACTTCCTTTAGCTTGGGTGCTCTCGAAAAATGTCTGGTGGGTGGCTTTCTCGGAGGCATTTTCCCTCTACTAGTTGTTTAATCTGGTCTAGATGATTTGATAATCAACACAGCCTCGAGATGCTTGCTTTGCTTCTTTAGATGCTCTGGAATTCGAACTCATGCACCTAATGAATTTGTTCAAAGATGTTGTAGAGATTTAAACAGAGATGAACTTACCTTGTCACATCAGCCAATCAATTCAGGTTATGAGTGTAGTTCTATTAAATCTTCCGCCAGATCTTCAAATACTTTTAAAATTAAATTCGATCGTAGGTTGACGACGTGGGCGCGGGTTGTAACGTGGCCTATCGGTGATTTTAAATCGTTGTTGTTCAATCGACACATGGGGTAGAAACATATGCAGGATGAAGCATTCTCCATCAGCGAGCGTCGATAGACTGGTCCATTGGGTAGAGGTGTGTCGGGTGTCATATCAATTGGATGCCTGACTTGATAGTGTGTCGGTACCCCTATAGGTGAGGCGAAGATGTCTCTGTATTCTTCCTCGATCTCGTCCACTTGCTTCTGTTGCAAAGAGAGGCATTGTGTAGGGGCCATTGATGTGGCGATTACCTTTTGCTAACTTTGAGCACGGATCACAAAGAAGACGAACTTCCCGATCTGTGAAATGACCTTACTGCATTGCTTAACAGAGATTAAAGAAATAGTAGTAGGTGGTGTTACCTCTAGGATCTTGTACAATTGTCTACCCAAAGTAATAATAACACTGCGAGGTCTAGACTCATACACAACATGACGCTTCCACAAATATGGTTGTCCTAAAATAACATCACAAACTTCAAGGGGAGAAATATCACATAGTACCTCATCTTTGAAAGGCTTGATGTCGTAGGATAGACAACACTATTGGCTGACACAAAGATCTCTTCCTTGGCGAAGCCAGCCGATGGTGTAGGGGTATAGGTGCGGTGTCATTGGTAGGTCCATCTGCTTGATGACCTCTGCTAAAATCATGTTCTTCTGACTACCGCTGTCGACAATGAAATGAATCGAAGCCCCCTTGACCCACATCTACGAGTGAAAGAGGCATTTCCCTTCCTTTGGTTCTTCTGGTTCTCTTGGCCGTAATTTGGTGGTAGCGACAGTGGCACTAGGTTCAACATCGATAATCTGATTCCCTCCATCAGGATTTGACTCGGAATCATATTTGGCCTCTGACTCGGAAGCATTTAGCTCAACCACGAGGGACTTCTTGGAGCGACATTCTTCGGTGTTGTGCCAAGGACTTTTATGGTACTCACACGATTTTCTCGTTTCCTTCTTTATCTTCTCATTGCCCTTCTTATGTTGTGGCTTGGACTGGTTTTCCGAAGGGAGGCCATCTCGATTTGGTCCCTTGTTGTGTGGGTTGGGGATGCCTTTGCCCTGCTTCGACTTTGAGGGGTTTGCAAATCCAAACTCTCGTTGTTTCTACTTAAATTTCTGCTGGATCTTGACAGCGTATCTATAAGTCGTGCCCAATGAGGCGATGTCCAGAAATTTCATTTATGTTTGAATGTATCTATGCAAAAAACCGCGGTATTTGAGCACCAGATGACGCTCAGAGTCTTTGATACCCAATTTGGTGCACAGGGTATGGAAAATATTGGTGAAATCTGGTACGGTCTGGTCCCTTTCTTGACGTAGGGTGGTCCATCTTGTGTACTGGTCCTCGTAGCTTCCAACAGGGTAGTACTATTATTTAATGGCGTCCAAGAAGGAATTCCATGTAGGGGCCACCACAGACATTGTAAATTCCTCCACGACCCTTTACTCAGAGTAAGTATCCCACTAGTATTTAACACGAGGAATGATCTTGAGGAGTGCAAAAGTGATATTTTCTCTATCGAAAAAAATTGTGGACTGAAAAATATCCTTCGAGCAGATTCAACCATTTATCTACAACATCCGCATCTATCAGTCCTTCAAATAATGGAATATCAAAATTAACATGTACCTTTAAGGGGGTTTCATGGTCACTTGATGAAGATGCTTCTCCTGTGGGCAACCGTCGAAGGATCTACGCGAAGTTGTCCATCATTTTGTTCCTTTGTCGCATGAGGGATTCCTCCAGCAACATTTTAATAAGATCTCCTGCTTTATCATCTTTATTTTTGTCCCCCATTGGTTGTTGTTGGGCTCGGCGCGACTGATCTTGTAATGACTTGATTGGTTCAAGTCCCAACTTCTTGTACCCAGATCTTGTCGAGGACATGCACGAAGAAAAATAAATGAAGAGCAGACTGCTTCAATACCACTGATCCAAATTTAGGAACATAACAAACTGATTAATAGACTGAATACAATAAAAATAGATATATGAAGAATAACACAAATATCCAATGAACAATATCTTCTATTAAATAATGAAATAGGCTGAAACTGTAAAACTACAGAACTGAAATACTTGCTCGAATGGTGGTAGCTATCTCTGAGAATAGATGTGGCTGCTACACGCATATGTCTGAGCATAATGGATTTCAATGAGGCTCCAAAGGTATTTTTGATATTACTCATGAATGCCAAAACCCTAGACATGAAAAAACCTAACCCTAGAAGGTGAAACACCAAAGGTCATGTGGGCCCTATGGGTAAGTTGGTGTAATTTGGTACCTCAACTTCTAATGGTCATAACTTTTGCATATGACCTTCGTTTTAGGCGCGTGATAGCCCATTGGAAAGGTATTTCATAGAACTACACATTCCACCATCAAACTTTAACTATGTCTTCAATTTGACCGTGGCGAACCAAAAAAACAACTTTTAGGGCCCCAAAACGACCCTGGAAGTACATCAAGATGTGATGACATAAAAACATACAAAATAAACTAGTTGGATTAGGCGAGAAGCTACCCATATCCACCTGGAGGATGTGTGGGGATTTAGACAACCCCAGAAGTGTAGAACCGACAATTACAAAGCAGTACAAAAGAACGTGTTGAACAAAAAACAAACACGAGGAGCTAGTTGGAATAGGTGGGTGGCCACCAATATCCACCTGGATCATTCCTCCCATGGCCAACGCCTCAAGATGCTCGACACACTGCATGATACTGATCTTTGTAGGCCTAACTCAATCAAGTCTTCCAAAACATGGGGAACACAACTTACTTATAGCAAAGCTTACAACTTCTTACAATTGGGAGCAAAAATCTTAGACCACAACAAAAAATTTAGCCAAAATTTAGTTGTATTTTATTGCATTCTCTTCTCCATTTTTTTCTTTATGTCTCTTCCCATCTTCCACAACCAAAAATTAGTTGTATTTTGTTGCACACTCTTCATTTTTTTCTTTATGTCTCTTCCCATCTTCCACAACCAAAAATTTAGCCAAAATTTAGTTGTTTTTTGTTGCATTCTCTTCATTTTTTTCTTTATGTCTCTGCCCATTTTTCTTCTTCGCGATTTTTCGATTTCCTTTCTTTCTCGGGGTGAGGTTTTCTGCATGCATTTTTTACTGCTCAATAATGCGGAAACGTTGTCCATAAAATGGATCAACGTTAATGATACTTGCTCTTCAACAATAGAAGAGACAATACTTTTGTCTTGCGGATTCTTCTCCCTAGAAGCCTCATTTTTTTGTTTTGCATACTATTCGCTCCATGGCGACTCTTCTTCATTGGAATCTGCTTCTTTGATTCACTTATATCAACTCTCTGCTGGCCTGACTGGAATCTGCTTCGTCGATTCACTGTTCACTCTTTGCAACTTTCTTAATAAATGCCAAAATAAATCTCATTACCATACGTTTTCCTCTTGAATTTACATTTGTCTTGGAGTTCCATATTTACATGTCATTTGTTAAAGTAACTAATTCTAACAAAACAATTACATCATTATTGAGTTAGCTAAGCTCAATACTATACATTTCAAATTCCAAGACATGGTGTTTTTACATGCCTTTTTAAAAAAAATTAAAATAACATGACTCATCTAATCATTTTACACAAAAGTGATTTGGCATTACAATTATAATCTCTTTATGAATGGCAAAATAACTTCTAGTTTTTAATGACTAGCTTTAACTTCTCGGTTTTAATAAATTCCCCCGATAAATTCTAAGTCATTGTTGAAAAGAAAATAAAATTTATTTCTCTTTAAATAACTCCACTTTTAATGAAAATAATGCCTTCCCTTTTCTAAGTTTCTTTGTGGTTTTTCTTCATTTTCGGGGCCGTACCCCGTTCGAATGGAGGAGGAGGAGGTGCGAGCTTGTCTGCAAGAGACCTCGTGCAATCCCGAAACAGGGGGGGGAAGCCTGTGTTTGTTCTGCGAAATCCGTGTACACCCTCTGTTCTGAGAGCCGAGAAGATTGTGTTCGTCTGAAAAGCCAGTTCACTCCTTACCCGTTCAGAACCAGGGAGTCTGTGTAATTCCTTGCGTGGATTGTTGTCACGCATTCCTAGAATCAACACCGTGAGACCTTGCCACCATTGTTGAGCTTGTGTGAGAAGCCCGAGTCTGTATTCCCGGTTGACTGTGGTGGTCACGCAGTGCTGGTCTGCGCGTGGCATACTGGCCAGAGTAAGCCATTGCTGAGCTTGTGTATGACCCCTCTCCAGGTGAGGGAGGTGGTTGATGTTGGAAGAGGCAGGTTGTCAGGCCTGTGAGCAACTCTTTCCAGGTGAAAGAGTTTGTTGGGAAGTGGTTTCTTCCAGAGAGTGTCCAGCACCAGCTACTGGTTCTGAGACTTCCTGATCCGGCCTGTTGCCGAGACCCAGAGAGGGAGGTTAGCACCGATGGACTGTGCGTGTGAAGGTGTATACTCCCGGGCGGAACAGGCATGTGGGGAATGAGAGTCTGGTAGTAGTGGGCGTAAGATGGCATCTTTGGGAAGAATCCTTCCAGATATTTCTGTGTTGTTTTCCCTGTAACCTCAGCCTAGCCTAGGATTCCTTGCCTTGGGGTGGAGCTCAGTCCCAGCTCGGGGGTGACCCACTGTTGAGATGATGAGCAGTGTGGTCTAAGGCTGGGA